>CM053026.1:633129247-633334318 GCA_028564925.1 Lithobates sylvaticus
CACACACAATTTTCATCTAGTGACTGTTGCAAAATGGTTACAAATAGAAAACCATACAATTCTCAGCCCAGCAGTTTAGATTCTTGCCCCAAATGTCTCCAACACTACTGTCTGTTGATATGTCAAACACATTAGGAACTAAGCAATTGGGGATCCTGAATTAAGTGAACATCATTCATTATTCACATAAATGGTTACAAAACTACTATACCTGGAACAAGCTGGGCTCCTCCACCTCTTCCAGACTGGAAGGCCCAGGTTGCTCCTTGGAAGCCTCATCAGGGGTGGCCTGCGGCAAGGAAGCGTGGAAGGAGGAGTCGAGAGTGACTCCGTGACATCAGCCTGGTCTTTGAGAAAATGGAGACTGTCATAGTACCAGAGCTTGGGGGCATAGACCTCATCTGCTGCAGTTGCAGTTTCTTCCGACTTCAGAACCTTCTTGCGCTCCCTGATATACGCACTCCTCAGGCTGCCAATTTTCTTTCTTATATCACCAACAGTTGCCGTGGGGAACCTTGGCTTTACAAATTCCACAAGTTCCAGCAGGGCTGCATACCTCTTTGTTTTGATGCTGTAATGGGGGTGTTTGGCCTGCCTTAAAACGGGAAATTCCCTGTATTTATCAATGAAGAGGGGGAGAAAACTCACGTTGTTGAATCCCTGCATAATCTCTGCAAGACACAACACCACACAAAACACTATAAATTATGTCAGGCTAATCTCTCCTAATCTTCTCCATAAAGAAGCCTCAAGGTCGAATCAGTCTAGGCTAGTTATGTACCAACGTCAAATTGTACCTTCGTTTATAGCGATCGTCTCGTGCGTGAGCTTTCTCTCCCCTCGTCTCCCCCCGATCGTGGCTACGACACAGGCGTGTGACGTTTTATATACAGTGCGCATGCGTCAAACTCCGCCCGCCCCTGACGATCTTTCTCGTCTATTCCCCACCCCTTCTCTTTACGGCGCAGTGGGGAGAGCACATGGCGGGGACACAGCAGGTGCGCCCGAAATATCCCACCAACGAGGAGGAGGACGAGGAAAGTCCGGAGGCAGAAACGTCCCAATCCCGTAGCCTGAAATTCAAGGCCTCCAATATGTCATTTGGAGAAATGTTGGAGATGGTGGACAAAATAAAGAGGAGCGACTATGATGGGCCTTACCTCAACCCCAATGTCCGCAAGGCCAAGATCATGTCTAAAGTTGTGAGGAGGCTGTACAATCATTTTGGGGTACAACGATCCAAGGAGCAACTGAGGAAACGCTGGTCAGACCTGAAACTGAGGGAGGCCGATCAGTACAGAAAGATCAAGCGAGTTCTTCAAAAAAGTAAGTAGTTGTGTTTTGTGTTTGATTTCTTGCTTGCATACTGCTCCATGTGTTTGGATTTTTACAAAGTTGTACATTCCAAAATGGCCACTTTCAGGTTCGTCTGTGCATTCGATCGTACTCAAGCTCGATCTTTCTGCCACTTATAATACGATGTTTGTTGTTTTTTGGGGGAAAGGAAGTTTGTTCTCTCTAGAAATGTCATCAAGACTGTCCAGCCAATTTATTCAATGTAAAGGAGACGTCACCCAGTAGCTGTTTACCCATCTGGACTCTAGAGCACTAGTGCTGGGACACCTAAACCCCCTTTTTATTAGGCTTTTCCACACATGTGCTCCAGTGGATACTAGAGGGGGGTCTCCATCACCCAAACGTCTACCAAAAAGCTATAAGTTTAGGACCTTTACAAAGTGACTACATTCATGTTGGTGTCATTTGTAACTGGACACCCAAAAATATTGTCCCTCACTTCCAAGCAATGTTTGTCATTTCCTATTTCTGCCCTCAATAGATTGTGTTGCTAAATCTTCCTTTTGTACATTCTCATAGGGGAGCGAAAACTTGGGACGTCTGAGGAAACCCCAAAACCAACACCTCCCAAAAAAGGGGAAAGAGCAGAAGCAGAGGAGGAGGAGGAGGAGGAAGGAGAGATCATAGAAATTGGAGAACTTGTCACCACAACAGGTGAGTGTGGGAGAACACAGCTACTGGTAAGCTAATCAATGTATGGCTGCCTCATTTCCAAGACCCTTTTTTTTTTGTTTTTTGTTTTTAGGTGACGTGGATGTTGTGGAAGAAAAATCACACTTTACCACAGAGAGTGCCCACGTACTCATCGGGGAGATAATGGTCTGCAATAGAGATCTAGATTACATAAAGCAAAACATCAATGATGTTCAACAAAAATTGAAGAACATCATTGATGTTTTAGGAAAAATCTGAAAACGCACCAAGTAATTAACACACATTTGTGGCTGTTTCTGAACACTTAAGAACTGTGTGAAATTTGGAACATGCACACATTGTGTCCACATGTGCTAGCTCCCATCATGGTGGATGAATGACGACGTTTTTTTGGGGGTGCAACCACTTTACGAACTACTAAAGTGGTTGTGGTGAAGGGGTTGCACCCCCAAAAAACGTCCATTCATCCCGATGATGGAAAAAGGCACTTTTGAAGATTCGAGGCATGTGTTTTACCATATAATGACCATTTTCAGACCCAAATTGTGTGCATGTTCTAAATTTCCACTTTCCAGGGGTGACCCCCCATGTGATGAAGGCAAGATCAAACACACTTTGAACATATAGTCATGTCTGATCTTGTCTTCACTTTATAAAGTTGAACTTTCCTAGTTCCTAGGTTCTGTTTTGCTCCATGCCTAGTTTTACAAAATGCGGAATGTTTGTAAACAATGTTGTAAATAACCAAGATGTTGTCAGTTTGGGCAAGAAGTTTGTAAACGCACTTGTGAATGTTTTGCAAGTAAACTTTTTTACTTCTCAAAATGTGTGGCTTCCTTATTTAAAAAACAAAATGCATTATGTATGTCAAATGTAAAGGATTTGGGGGGCAATGGGTGTTATTTACTAAAGGCAAGTCCAGTTTGCACTGCAAGTTTCTTTTCCAGGGCACTTTTTTCACTGCACTTGTAGAGCATAGTGGATTTGACTTATGTAAATGACACCCACAGTGCGTGGCTTGGCACACAACGCGGATGGAAGCATAGAGACGAGGCTCCGCTCTTCCCGCGGCCAAGGTCAAATAAGCTAGAATACGGAAATGACAAGAAATCATAGGTTGGTTGAAAAAAAATATTTAATTAAAAATGCCTCTCACGAGGGGCGTGGCTTGGCACGCAACGCGGATGGAAGCATAGAGACGAGGCTCCGCTCTTCCCGCGGCCCTTTAGCCCAATACTGACCATATCGATCCGGATAATGGGCAAAACGAACAGACATCTAACTGGTGCTCTAGCCAAGAACTCACCGGCGGTGCAACGATCTCATAGCATACCGGATCTCTTCAGATCCAGGCCTCAGCCGACCCAGAACGTGGAGGCTTCCAAGATGGCGCCGGACGAGCACGAGGACAGCGAGGACTCCCAGGATACATGCGAGGACCGGGTAAGACACCGTTCCTCCTCTGACCAACCCCTGACATACGCAGACATGTCTGCATTTGTAGCAGACATAAAGAATGCCTTCTCATCGGCAGTCACAGAACTGAAGGCCGACATGCTGGCGCTGACGGAAAAGACCCGGCACTTGGAGCGCTCGGGGCAGAAGAGAGACAAAACACTCATTAGGCTGGAACATGTCACGGACACACACACAGCCCAATTGATCGCAGTTAATCGCCACTTAGAAGATTTAGACAACAGGGGCAGACGCCACAATATTAGGGTACGGGGGGTCCCAGAAGAAGTCCTGCCGGACCAAATAATCCCTGCTCTGACCTCCATTTTCAACAATCTGCTAGAGAGGCCAGCAGACACCAACATTGAATTTGAGAGGGCGCACAGGGCCCTCCGTCCCAAGCCGCGCGAACCTGCACCACCCAGGGATATAATCTGTTGTCTTACTGATTATAAACTCAAAGAGGACATTCTATCTCATGCCCGGCAAAATGAACTAATCACCTTTAATGAACAAACAATCTGCCTGTTTCAGGACTTGTCCCCAATCACTCTCAATAACCGCAGGGCCCTGCGTCCCTTGCTAGAATCTCTGAGAGAGCACCACCTCGCATACAGATGGAAGTTCCCCTTTGCTCTATCAGTCACACTGGATGGAACAACACACACACTCAGATCTCCAGAGGATCTGCCAATATTCTGCTCAGCCTTACAACTACCGCCAGTGGACCTGCCCGACTGGTACAGAGAATTCCGACACCCACCAGAGCCCCACAGCCCACCGACTTCTCCACTCTCCACGCCGACCAAGCCTGACTCCAAGAAGGGAAAATTCCAGAAGAGGCAAGACACAGCACCAACGAGGTCCTCGCAGGTGTCCAGGAGCACAAGGGCTAAAGAATACACCTGAGAGGGCGATATGGCAAGTACCTGTTTGACAACTCTTCTTCTTTTTTTTTTTTTTTTTTTGTGTGTTTGACGGTCAGCGGGTGGGGTGGAAGCATGCACTGTTATCAATGCGGTAACTCTACTGCTTGACCGGACTCCCATCCTGGAGCACCCACCCGTCTCTTATGGACGAAGGGTCCCCACACATGCTATCTGGCTAATACCAGGGCGGGCACATGTACGTTGCTTCCTGACTTCAACCGCCATTATCCTGGGCTCCCCTTCTTTTTGTTGAAGGGCCTTTTGTCACCCAAATTTTACCCAGGCGGGCACACGAACGTTGCTTCCTTTTACTTACCGCCTGCACACTGTTACAGGTATGACCTAAAGGGGCTTGCTAGCCGCACAACCCTGAACGATTGTAAGTTTTGAAACTTCCCCCTAGGGGATACAGGTATTCTCTCTGGCTCACCAGGTACACGTTTATAGATGTTATATGTTCCAACTGTTATTATGCTTTATTCATATTTTCTCTGTTTTTTTTTTTGCACTATTTACTTGCGGTGGCTATGCTGTCTCTGTGCTCCCCTCCCTTTGTGAGGGGGCCAGAGACAGCATACTCACAAGAAAGATATATGCACAAGAGCTTATTTGCACTTCCGGATCTCTAGACAATATCACTGTAGGCTCTATCTATAGTGGTCAGTATTTCAGTTAAACGTAAATAATGTGCTTCTATTGGCTGCGGGAGGAGTATGCTGCAGATCTAACTCATAGACAGTTATTTTCAGGTTTTTTGATATATCCGCAAGCTACTCCCACGCACCCTATCCTGTGTTCTCACTTGGTTGACCTGCGGGCTCCAAGAGAGACACAATTGGAGGAGCCCCTCTGTGGATAACAGAGGTGTGCTCGTTCTAAATCTTTAAACTTAATCCTCCTGTACACCAGGAGGACTCTATCTTTCTGCCCCACCACCTTATCACTCTTCCCCACCCCAACCCATCCCCGCCCACCCAACCCCCCTCCCCCCTTCCCTCTCCTTTTTTTTTTTTTTTTTTTTTTTGTTGTATCTTAAGTCTCCCCCTTCAACCTAAATAAAAGACCCGTACATTGATAAGCTAACGTTGCAGTCTTGAGACAGACAAACATGGCATACTCATCTCTGGGCAAACGCCCTACACTGATCTCACACAACATAAGAGGCCTTAATATACCAGAGAGACGTGTGTCTCTACTAAGGGAATTAAAGAAAGCTCAACCTACCTTTGTGTTCCTGCAAGAGACGCATTTCTACACCCAAGCTATCCCAAGATTGTTTGACAAACATTTCCCTGAGGTGTTCCATGCGCCAAACCCAGACAATAAATCCAAGGGAGTATCGATATTACTACATAAGCATGCTAATTTTAAAATAACCCACCGCTATGCTGACCCTCAGGGACGATTTTTATTCCTTAAAGGGATCTGGCACAACAAGCCACTTACACTTGCAAACGCATACTTCCCCAACACAGGACATCTAGCGTTCTGTCGCCGCATGGTTGATGAACTTAAAAGTTTTGCTTCTGGATGTATCTTGCTGGGTGGGGATTTTAATATCCCATTACTACCTCTACAGGACACTTCCAACGGCAAATCCAGCATATCATACCCCATTCTGCAGAAAATTAAATCCCTACTGAACTCCCTAACTTTGGTAGACACCTGGCGCCTGGCACACCCGACAGGAAGGGACTTTACCTACTACTCGGCATTACATAAAAAATCCTCTCGTATTGACTATGTCTTCATCACACAACGTGACTTGCCCATATTGCATTCAGCTTGTATTGGCATACAAACACTTTCAGATCATTGCCCTATATCAATCTCCCTGACGCAAACAGACAAACATCATAGACCTTGTAATTGGAGACTGAACCCTGCGCTACTAACTGACCCTACAATATG
This sequence comes from Lithobates sylvaticus, assembly GCA_028564925.1. Taxonomy (NCBI): domain Eukaryota; kingdom Metazoa; phylum Chordata; class Amphibia; order Anura; family Ranidae; genus Lithobates; species Lithobates sylvaticus. The sequence continues at coordinate 633,135,553 of CM053026.1, forward strand.
CCCACAAATATCCGCAGCACTCAAAACATACTTTCAGCTCAACGAAACAGGGGATATGTCACCCATGACTATATGGGAGGCACACAAGTGTGTCATACGTGGAGAACTGATTCGCTTGGGTGCACACAAGAAAAAAGAGGCCAACAAAGACATCGCCTCACTAGCAGACAGAATCACATTACTAGAAACTCAACACAAACAGTCCAGAGCAGAAGATGTATCTGCAGATTTGCTTGAAACTAGAGAAAAGTTAAATTCATTACTCAACCTTAAAGCTAAGCGCATTCTCTATTTTAGAAAAGGTTTTTATTACGAACATGGGGACAAATGTGGCAAATTCCTAGCAAAGGCCCTCAAAGAAATCACACATTCCAATTCCATTTTGTCCATTAAAAACCGAGAGGGGCAAGCACTACATGAATCAGACCAAATTGCAGCACAATTCCATGACTACTATTCTAAGCTATACAATTTGCCTCCACCACATAAACCCCCCGACTTTGAAGACACCAGAGAACGCAATTTAGATACATATATTAAGGACAGCGGCATGCCCACATTAACTACGCCCGAACGCGAATCATTAGATCTACCCATCACAGAAGACGAACTCACACTAGCAGTCAGAAATCTCAAAGCAGGCAAGAGCCCAGGCCCTGACGGGTTTACGGCCCATTACTATAAGACGTTTACTGATATACTCAAGTTCCCCCTCCTTCGTGCCCTAAATCATCTCAAAACCTCACCGCCGACATCAAACACCTTTACATCAGCACATGTCGCGTTGCTCCCCAAGCCGGCAAAGGACCCCACAGACTGCTCGAATTACAGGCCAATTTCATTATTGAACCTGGACCTAAAGCTCCTGGCCAAAATTTTGGCCACCAGACTTACAGCTTTTCTCCCTCAACTTATAGGCCCAGAACAGGTGGGGTTCATGCCGGGTAGGGAGGCACGTGACAATGTTACAAAGACACTCAACCTAATTCACTGTGCCCACACAAAGGGCATTGAAGGCCTTCTCCTGTCCACCGATGCGGAGAAGGCCTTCGACCGAGTAGCCTGGGACTATCTTTTCGCCACATGCAGACACATTGGCTTAGGCAATCACATGTTGGCTTGGCTGGCGGCCTTATATCATAAGCCTCAAGCAAAACTTAAAATAAATGGCACTCTCTCCGAAGCAGTGAACATACACAACGGCACGAGACAGGGATGTCCCTTATCTCCACTCTTGTTCATCTTATCCCTTGAACCATTCATCCGTACAATCAATAACAACCCTGACGTGACTGGTTTCCAGATAAAAGACCGCCATTACAAAATAGCTGCATACGCAGATGACCTTCTTTTTGCCCTTACGCGACCTCACACCTCCATCCCAAACCTGATAAAAGCTTTCCAACTATTTGGCTACATATCCAATATGAAAATTAATTACACTAAATCAGAAGCCCTCAACTTGACGTTACAACCTGACTCCCTAGAAATGGCACGTAAGGCAAGCACATTTAAATGGGTATCCTCCTCTATCACCTACCTTGGAGTCAAACTTACAAGCAACCTGTCTGACATATACAATGCTAACTACCTACCATTACTGAACAGAATACAAACAGATCTTAAGACCTGGACAATAAAACACTTTTCGTGGTTCGGTAGGGCGGCAATACTTAAGATGGTAATACTGCCCAGAATCCTATACCACTTCCACACCTTACCTATCTCACTCCCTTGTCAGTTTTTTAAGAAATTCAAAACCATCATACGCACCTTCATTTGGGCTGGGAAAAGACCACGTATCAAACTTGAAACACTTACACTACCAAAAGAGGAAGGAGGTATTGGACTCCCCGACTTTAGATTATATCACTATAGTACACATCTAACTAGGATCCTGGATTGGAATTGCCACAGGAAGCAAAAAGACTGGGTCTCATTGGAAGAGGCATCGTCCCCATTGCACCTGCGATTCCTCCCCTGGATCCCTTGGAATAAAGTACCACAAGAACTACAGCGTCACCCACTCATAGGAACGACACTGAAGACTTTCCAAACACTGATCAAACATCACAAGTTATCCTCATCGCCAAGCCCTCTTACACCCATAACCCACAATCCAGACTTTACACCAGGCATGGACTTGCAACTAACCTCTCCCCACGACCGACAGGTACCTCTCTTAATGCTGCATTGTATTACTGCAAACAGAACAAAACCATACAGGTCTTTGATACAGGACCTGCACCCCCAAACACTCACATACTGGACCTACCGACAAATCCACAACTACGTGCAAACCTCCCCAAACAAAATACAACTAAGCAGACAGACCACCCCGTTCGAAGACTCATGCCACTCTGGAACCCCAGTAACTAAATCTACCTCGCTAATGTATGCTTGGCTACAAGAGGGCAGGAGGGGAGAAACAGCGGGAGCACGAGTACAGTGGGAAAGTGCCTTCGGCACCAATATTACAGATAACCAATGGCGTCAAGCTTCGATTTTTGCACACAAGTGCTCCATTGGGACGAAATTACAGGAAACGTCCTATAAATTGTTGACGCAATGGTATGCAACACCAGTTAAGCTCAGAAAATGGTACCCACTGTCCTCGGACTCCTGCTGGAGATGTGAGAAGGATACAGGCACCTTGTTCCACATCTGGTGGGACTGTCCCACACTACAACCCTTCTGGAACGGGGTGCGCGACCTGATCAAAGCAATTACAGACACGAAAATATCCCTCACTCCTCCATGCTGTCTATTACATATGGCTGATTGCTCTATGAAACGATACAAAAAATCCCTAACAAGACATCTGCTGAACGCAGCAAAAATTCTGATACCGAGACATTGGAAATCCAGAATCGCTCCCTCTATCCCAGAATGGTTTAATGCAGTAAATGACATATACTACATGGAAGAAACAGCCGCCATGGCCAAAGAAACTACTGAGAAATTTAATAGCACATGGTCACCATGGGTGATCTTTCGGTATTCTGATCAATATATACAACTTGATACAGGATGAAATGGTTATATTAACAGAAGCAGATTTTATTTCTTACTGATAGAAAGGTATATGATATGTACGGTTCTCTTAAACATAGAAGACTGTGGCTTACATGCAAACATAGATAGGTTGAATATTTACTTTGACAACACAATGATCCCCAAGCTACTATAGCCTGGTTCTTTTTCAACACCACCCACCTCTCGTTCCCTCCCCCCCCCTCCCCCCCCCTCCACCCCCTATCTCCCCCCCCCAACCCGCCCTCCACCCCCCTCCTAATGAATGCTCCTATTTCATAGACCTCACCAGATGCAACCTAACGCATTATTTTTGACCTTATGGTAAAGCTCTAATTGGTTATTTACTTAGACCTCATAATTTAATCAGTCCTAGACAATGTATGCCTTAAATCAACATAGGATTGTATTCATATTATTATTTTCTTCCTTCTCCCCTCTCTTGTTACTTTAAAATGTTCTATAAGGATATTCATATGTGATCGCTGAAAGTTTTGAGCGATTATTCTCATTGTAATGTGAAATATCCTGTATACTGTTATGTCTTTTTTTTCAATAAAATTCAATTGTTCAAAAAAAAAAAAGTGTTCTCCACCTGCGGCGTGGAAGGGAACTGTGGAGTGAAACAAGAAAAAAAAATTAGTCACTTTGCACATAAACATTGCAAGCAGATTAGACAATCAACATCTTGGAACAAGAGCATTCTTAAAAATTTGAGGCTGGAAAGTATTTGCACAGAAAAGTAGAGGCTCCCCTTCACAGATTAATCACCCCCCATCAATCCCCCCACTTCTGATGGGCCATTGCCAATAACTAGGGTTTTGGGGGGGGGGGTTGGACAGGTAACCCTCTGCACTTCATTGCTTGCCAAATGGCTCAATAATGTGTGCTAGTTTGGCCAGACCCTCCTTACTTAACACTATTGGCAGCCCCCAGGAAAGCTAAAATAAAATTTCAACCCCCCCCCCCCCCAAAAAAAAAAGGAAAGCACATTGTGACATTCTGAAATTACCAAGCAAGCTAATAGGAGGGAAAGAACACAAAAAAAGAGGAAATGGAAAGTATGGAGCCAGCCCCTTGCACTACATGCTTTGCTGAATTCATCCCTAAAGATGCCCACTATAAAGAGGTAGGAATATAGTGTGTATTGACCTTGGGAAAGCCAGCAGATAGAGGATTGGTACCATCTGACAGAGCAGTTGGGGGAGGGGGTTCCTAATGAGTTTGCCCCCCCCCCCCACAAAAAACACAAAAAAAAGGGGCTCTACATGAAGTAAACCACACAGCAAACATTTGTACATATTTTAGGGGGTGTTTGGGGGCAAACAATACTATGCAGCAGACAAAAGACATTGCTTAATGACTAGGCCATAGGTGTCTATTGGGGCAGAAGAGCATGCTGGTGAGGTAAGTGAAGGGAAAAATGCATGAAGGAGAAAAGGGGCACAGCATTTTAGAACATATTGCAATCATGGTAATTAGGGAAGGAGGTCAAAAATACAAGACATTAGCAAACAGAGCATACATAGAATGGAATAGTAAAGTAGAAATGTTACCTTAATATAGTCCTCCTGCAGGACCTCGATGATGGCAGAACAGGTCTCTGGAATAATGATTCCCAGGGCCTGGGGAGAGATACCTGAAGAGAACTTCAAATCCTGAAGACTTCTCCCTGTCGCCAAGTACCTCAACGTAGCAACAAGCCTCTGCTCCGGAGTGATGGCTTGTCTCATGCAGGTATCCTGCCGGCTGATAAAAGGGGTCAGCAAAGCCAAAAGACGGTGAAAATCGGGGTCCGTCATCCGGAGAAAGTTCCTGAAATCATCAGGATTATTCTCCCGGATCTCACGAAGCAAAGGCATGTGCGAGAACTGATCACGCTGAAGCAACCAATTCTTGGTCCACATACTCCTCGTCACTCTGTTCATGGACGGGTCTTGGGTCAAAGCTAAAAGCCCGACACCAATTCCGCGTACAGCACGAACTCTGCGACGAGTACACACGGGAAACATCGCTCACAAGCTCACAAACGGTCGGCTGGTCAGAACGGACAAACAGAAAGCACCGATAAACAGCAAGGCCTGAAAGAACGAAATGAATACCAGAAACGAGCAGACAATAAGCAGTGAAAATCAAAGCGTCCTATATCAAGTTATAGGCCGCAATGACCAACAAATGCGAACTGACTACACGCACTAATAAACAGATACGCACGACAAGCACAAACTGAAGAGCAGTAACGATCTGAGTCAGAAAACTGAGAAGCGCGAATCGTAAGTCCCCAAACTTCAACTAACTCGCGATAAACACGGCATCAGCAGAAGGAGCCCAACGGGTGCCTGACGTGGTGCTGAACTTCCCTTTTCTAGTCTCGTGGAAGACGACTTACGTCACGACGTTCTTGCAGACCGGATATTCCGACAACGTTGTCCGACCGTGTGTACGCAACACCAACATCGGACAAAGTACGACGGACAGGATCCGACCGACCTGGTCATCAGATAATCCGCGCGTGTGTATAGGGCTTAAGAAGTTAGGGAATGGAATCTCCACAGCCTGTAATTAACACAATCAAGCTGAATATACACACCTTCCAGAAGAACCATAAGTCTTGCTTAACCAAACTCTACACAGCTATCGATGAGCTACCCATATATAGCTAACTGGATATCACTAGAAGAATCTGAAAGGCAAAGTGTTGATATGCACAGACCTTTAAAACGTTTGTTTACCTGGAAAAAAATTGGATCCTGTTCTCTTAAAGAATGTTATACAGCACAGTGCTTGTGCTGTGTAATTTGGCCCCCTGTAACACCTTAAATAACTTGTTGATCCTAACAGTTTCTACCCTCCCTTCTGTAAACTGACCATGGTATATCATGGCTGCTGTACGCTGACACTGTGGTCAGTTTACGTGCCTTCATCATTCGCAGCTCTGCTCTCAGTCTCCTGTGTACTTCTCCCCCTCCCCTCCCCTCCCCTCCCTGCCTGTCAGCTCGTACCAATTTCGCCCACCCTCCTGCTGCTGGAATACATTTAGACAATACACACAATGCACTCTGTTATAAAGCCTCCTATGCTGCAGTATATGTTATTTGTAAAAAAGATTCCTATTTCTACTTGAATTCACAGCGCCAATCCGTGGTCACATGACTCTTTGAGGATCCCCTCCCCCCTGGCTGATGTCTCGGCTCTCTCCACCTCTCCTCTCCTCTCCTCCTTCCCACTGATGTCAGTGGGGGAATCTCAGCCCCTCCTGCTCTAGCTGTCAGATCAATAGAGGGAGCCTTGAAGAGTCACATGACTGCAGATCGGCACAGTGAATTCAGGTACAAATAGGCATCTTTTTTACAAATAACATACACTGCAGCATAGGAGGCTTTATAACAGAGGGGATTGTGTGTAGTTTATAAAGCGGCTTGTAAAAGGGTTGTAAATTCTTTAGCAAGCCGTTATAAAAAAATAAACATTTTAGTGCAGTGTTTGTTTCACTGGCAGGACCAAAATGTGCACGGTATTCACAAATCCTGAAAAATAATTATGTTAATAATGGTGATTCACCTAAATCTATAGGATAATTACCATAATGTTAGCACCAAATACCCTTATATTACGAGGTGCAGAGGGGGGATTACATTCCATCTCCTAAGCAGAATCAGCATTACATACATATCATGTTTAATCTCTATCAAATAGTAATTTCATTCTGTTCAATAATATGTTGGTTATCAGACTGTAATATGTACCCATATGAAAACATTGATGCAGTTAGAAAAAAACTCCTGTCTTTCACCCCTAAGCCCTTTTGTATAGGTGAGGGGTGGCTCAGTGACACCCTCTAGAACAGTGGTTCTCAACCTTCTAGTGCCACGACCCCTTGTTTTTTTCCCAAGTTGTGGGGACCCCTAACAGTAAACTTATTTTTGTTCCTTCATTGCTGTAATTTTGCTACTGTTCTGAATCAAAATATAAATATCTGATATGCAGGATGTATTTTTATTCTTACAAATTTAACACAATTAAAGTGGTTGTAAACCCACCTGAAAAAAAAAGACCTGCAAGACAAAGGCATAATGAGCTAGTATGCATAGCATACTAGCTCATTATGTAGTACTCACCTGAGTTTAAAGCCCCCGCTGCACTGCCCGTAATGACGTCGGCACATGCAGATACAGGGGATATCTCCTGAACCATGCAGGTTAAGAGATATCTAGGGTGGCTACACGTAAGCCTTATTATTATATATTATTATTATTATATATTACCTGTAGCAAAAAGTGGATTGTAAAGGTTTACAACCACTTTAAAGCATAGTGATTAATCACAAAAACAATCTGTGAACATTCACTAAAGTGCTACATAAAATTGTCAGTGCCAAAGAAATATCCCTATATAGATTTACCAGCCTTCCCTAACCAACTCCAATACATGTTGAGAACTTTATGGCTGCTGGGAGCCCACACTTGTCCATTCTTTTATGATTACTGCTTCTTGGGGACCAATCTGACCAAGCATAATGGTTATGCAGTGCATTATGGGTTCAGGTGCAAATTTATGGCCACAAATTCTGAGTTTCACCAAATCATGAGATCCACCTCAAATCCAAGGTGGCTCTGACCAAACTCCATCCCATCTTATGGTTCATTCCAGCATCAAGCACATGTAATGTAATATTATTAACTCTTAAGACTCCCCCATCCCAAGATCTCACCCACATCTCTTGACTTACACATTTACAGACAGAATTACATAAGTTAAATTCCCTCTCAAAAATCCATGTGCTCAACCACATAGTTCGGTAAATAAATTTACATCATAGCCGACCACACCAAGTTCCCAAACAGCCTGAGTCGGATCAACAAGATGTTATGCTTGCAAATCATAAAAGCTTACTTGCCTTATTAGTTACTCCGGCGTGGTCTCTCCTCTCCCGAAAGTGACGTCTCGCCGGCCGATAACGTCACTTTCAGGAGTTGGGTCGACGGATCGAATAGGTATTCGGCGACCCCTGGCAAATCAGCATTCGACCCCCAATAGGGTCGTGACACACAGGTTGAGAACCACTGCTCTAGAAGGTTCATAAAAAGCTGCTGCAAATTATGAGTGATATTTATGGCTAATAATATAGCTTGTTAATTAAATTTCACCTTTATTCTAATTTCAGTTACTGCTGCTCATTGTTTGTGTGTGTATGTGGTTAACTGTGGAGGTAACTAACCCCAGTGATGATCACTTTCAGTCGGCTGGCACTTGGATTGTTGTCCTGCAAGTTGGAAAATCTCTGTAAGGCTCCACACAAGAGAAAAACTTTTCTATTCTATTGTCTGATTTGTCCAATGTGCTCCTGCAATATGCTTGTCAATTTTTAATCTGTTTTTTTTTTTCCCACCTATTAACACATTTGTGTGTCTGCCTTTCCAGAGATTATACCAGGCATGTGGACCAGTATCCCATAGTAAGAGAAGTGTGTCACATGCTTATTGCTTTCACCTTAAATTGTTTTTAAATCCAAACACTTAAAGCTGAAATCCAGCTTTTGTTACACTTTACATAGTTAGTTTGGGCCAAGCTGGCCCAATTGGACTATGTTACTTACTAACATGTGAGGCTGCTGAGTGACCTTCCTGTCTCATACCCGGAACACAAGAGAGTCTATCTGATCATAGAAAGAAATGTATTCTAGCAATGAATACAAAGCCTCCTCTGACTGGCAGAGTCCGGGAGGCGGTCTGATGATGTGCACAACCTCTGACTCAGCCAATCAAAGGAAGCTTTATATTCATTGCTAGAATTGTTATTGCTAGCATTTCTATAAATGGCTGGGCCCCCGCTCAGACAAACTCTATTGTGTCCTGGATATGAGACATGAAGTCTCGGCTCGAACCCGGAACACAGTTCGGTATGCTGTATGTAGCCTCAGCTACATACTGTACAGGTTATACAGCACATCCATTGTTAGTAAGGGACATAGTTTGTTAGTTTGTTTAGGCCAGCTTGGCCCAAACAAACTATGTAAAGTGTAAAGCCCCATACAAACGGTCGGATTTTCTGATTAATTCTGTCCTATCGGACAATGTTGTCGGAAATTCCGACCGTGTGTAGGCACCATCGGACATTTTCCATCGGATTGTCCGACGGACAAAGTTGTATCTCCTGCTCTAAAGATTTTCCGACAACAAAGTCCGATCACACCAATTCCGATCGTGTGTAGCGAATTTTGACGGACAAAGTGCCACCCAAGCTCAGATCACATTACAAGACCAAAGCTATTGGCTACTAGCCTCTACGTAGTCCCGTCGTAGGCAACAAACGTCACCACGTTCAGAATGATCGGATTTTCCGACAACTTTGTCCGACCGTGTGTATGCAACACCAGTGTCGGACTAAAACCGTCGGACCAAATCCGATGGATTTGGTGGTCGGATTTTCCGACCGTGTGTATGGGGCTTTACAAGCTGGAGTTCAGCTTTAAACCAAATATGTTTTTGCACATGTACCTGAAATGCTTTATGTTTTTTTGTGCTGCTTTCAATTAAATTATATAAGAAAGGTCCACATACAACTCTTGTTCCAAGGTGACAACGCTCACTGAAATCAGCTGCTGCTTTGTCACCCTTTCCTTCGCTTTCCTGAGTTGGATTCAAGCAGCTGGCATGTTCTGCAATAGTCACCATAGTGAAACTGGGATAATCAGCCACTGCTGGACCATGCACAAAACCAAAGTAAATTCATACAAATAGCCTACGGGATGTACGCAGTGCAGGGAGAAAAATCATGAACACAAAAAGGGAAAGCTATATTTTTTAACAAATAAAGGCATCCATAGGTTTATAGGTTTATTTCTTTAGCAAATAAAGACATCCATAAGTTTATAAGTTTATTTTTTAACAAATAAAGGCATCCATAGGTTTATCCATAGGATCCCTGACTATTTTATTGCAGAAATCTACAAAACCAAGTCTTCTACTCTTAGGGCCAGTTCACACCATAGAAATGCAGGCGTTTCGTGGATGCGTTCCAGATGCGTTTTTGCATACGTGTTTTTGCCTCATTTTTTATGAGTTCCAGTGCATTTATGATGCGTTCCCATGCATTTTTCACTCTCTTTTTTTTTTCTTACCCTACATAAGGACATGTGTGTTCCAGTACCTTTTTGGTGTGTTTCGCTGCCTTTTGTGATGCATTTACCATGTTCTAGTACAGTTCAATGCAGATAAAATGCAGCATGTTCTACTTTTTTTTTCTGGAACTCGAACACACTGGAACTGACCACACTGGTATGAACTATGCAATTGGAAACCATATAACCTACTATCCATGTGTTTGAAAAAAAAGCGCAGGACTGCATATGGTGTGAACCGGCCCTTAAAGTGTAGTACGTCTTTAACTGGTATTGTAAAAGTACAGGCCATGTAGGATAACTGACAATGTAACTTCTGCATATTTTATTATTAATAAAGTATCAACAATTTATGCAGCACTTGACATATACAGTATACAGTATACAGTATATTATACATTTACATCAGTCCTTGCCCCCAAGGAACTATCCCACACAAACACCTACTGGTCTCCAAACAGTTTATCCATAGAATTTGTGACATTCTATAATGCAAAGTAAATAAAATGCTAACTGGTGTCAAAGATATCTCAAACATGTGGCAGATCTGCATATGTATGAGCGCAATCAGGGCTGCTAAAATAGACCATGAAAGGCGCATAGAGGAGGAGAGTAAAAAAAAAAGCAAGAAATGTTTTAAATATATTAACAGTAAAAAAGTGAGGCCAGAGAATATTGGCCCCATAAAGGTTGATGAAGGGAATTTGGTTACAAAAGACAAAGAGAAGGCAAAGGTTTCAAATGCATTCTTCTCCTCAGTTTTCACAAAGGAAACAGTGGGGTTATAGTAACCAAGACTGCAATGTTAATAACAGAAATAGACTTGAAAAACTTAACATAAATAAGTCACCATGACCAGATGTCCTACACCTGAGGGTCCTTAAGGAACTCAGTCAGGTGATAGCTAGACCATTGTTCCTAATTTTTATGGACAGTTTACTGACTGGAATGATACCAGCTGATTCCAGAAAAGCCAACGGGGTACTAATATTTGAAAAAGGGCTAAGATATATCCCGTGAAACTACAGGCCAGTTAGCCTAACATCAAAATTCTGCAACCTATTGGAGGGAAAACAGTAGCAGTAACAGTAGCAGTAATTAGCATGCATTCATGAAGAATCGTTCTTGCCAGACCAATCTATTATCATTCTATGAGGAAGTGAGCTGCCATCTAGGTAAAGGAAGAAGGCCTGTGGATGTGGTGTATCTGGATTTTGTAAAGGCATTTGATAAAGTTCCCCACAAATGTTATTTTACAAACTGAGGTCTGTCAGGATGGACCATAGGGTGGACACCTGGATTGAAAACTGGCTACAAGGGCGGGTCAAAAGGGTGGTGATAAATAGGGAATACTCAGAATGATCCAGTGTGGTAAGTGGGGTCCCCCAATGATCTGTCCTGGAGCCGATTCTGTTTAACTTATTCATAGATGATGAAGAGGATGGCATAGATAGCTTAAGCTCAATATTTGCATAGTTTAGATACAAAGTTAAGCAGGGCAATAGCTTCTGCTCCGGATGTGAAAACCTTACAAGAAAAACTAAATAAAATAATGGGTTGGGCAGCTATATGGCAAATGTGGTTTAATGTTGAAAAATGCAAAGTAATGCATTTGGGTGCTAAAAATTTGAACTGAACGTAAACTGGAAGAGAAGCGGTTCAACCTTAAATTGCGTAGGGTGTTCTTTACTGTCATAGCGGTAAGGATGTGGAATTCTTTTCCACATGCAGAGGTATCAGCAGGGAGCATGGATGGTTAAAAAAACTATTAGATGGGCACCTTAAGGATCACAACATACAGGGATATAAAATTTACTTTTGACATAAACACAAGCACACTCACAGGTTGAACTGGATGGACTTGTGTCTTTTTTCAGCCATACCAACTATGTAACTATTAATTTGATCAAAGTTATATTGCAAATGCACTTCATAGTCAGATAATCGATCTGGTCATTTTAAAGGGATTCTGTTCTTTTTGTTTGTACTGGACTCTGTGCATCTGAGTTTGAAAGAAGTCCATAGGCTGCTTGGATTAGAGTTATGCCTTTTAGTATCCATACTAGATGTCGTTGTGATGTTTTTATAGTCCTTGCTTCAAAACTGTTCTTCACAACTAGATCTCTAAAGCCGGGTACACACGATCGGATTTTGTTTGGGAATTGTGTGATGACAGGCTGTTGGCGGAAAATTCGAACGTTTGTACACTTTATCGGACAATTGTTGACGGATTTTCAACAGAAAAATGTTGGATGGCAGGCTTTAAAATTTTCCGCGGACAAATGTCAAATGTCGGATTTTCAAGCAAAGACGAGCCAGAAGCGGTCGGTCTTGTAAACTAGCGTTCGTAATGGAGAATTAACGTTTGTGATGTGGGAAGTTATGAAATCTCGAAATGCAGTGCACATTCTCTTCTTCTGCACGCTGATATATGTCGGCACAATGGCAGCGGTGGGTAAATGGGCGTACCTGCACATCCCCTTCAATTGGCGGGGCTAGGGCGCCCGCCACATGCAGCGCGGCTTTGCCCGCATGTCCCTTTAGACTCGATGTCCACCGGTGTCCCGCAATCGTATTACAGAGCCGCAGAGCGGGGATATGCTTATGTAAACAAGGCATTTCCCCGTTCTGCCTAGTGACATGACAGGGATATACTGCTCCCTGTCATCGGGAGCAGTGATCGATGTTATGTCAGTGGTAGCCCATCCTCCCCCACAGTTAGAATCACTCCCTAGGACACACTTAACCCCTTGATCACCCCCTAGTGTTTAACCCCATTCCCTGCTAGTGTCATTTACACAGTAATCAGTGCATTTTTATAGCACTGATCACTGTGTAAATGACAATGGTCCTAAAATAGTGTCAAAAGTGTCTGATGTGTCCGCCATAATGTCACAGTCACGATAAAAATCGCAGATCGCCATCATTACTAATAAAATAATAATAATAATAAAAATGCCATAAAACTATGCCCTATTATGTAGACGCTATAAATTTGGCGCAAACCAATCAATATAAGCCTATTGCAATTTTTTTTTACCAAAAATATGTAGAAGAATACATATCGGCCTAAACTGAGGAAAAAAATCGTTTTTTTATGTATTTTTGGGGGATATTTATTATAGCAAAAAGTAAAAAAAATTGTTTTTTTTTTTCAAAATTGTTGATTTTTTTTTTTTCTTTATAGCGCAAAAAAAAAAAAAAAACGCAGAGGTGATCAAATCCCACCAAAAGAAAGCTCTATTTGTGGGAAAAAAGGATGTCAATTTTGTTTTGGTGTAAGTCGCATGGCCGCGCAATTGTTAGTTAAAGCGATGCAGTGCTGAATTGCAAAAAACGCTCTTGTCAGGAAGGGGGTAAAATCTTCCGGGGCTGAAGCGGTTAATGGGATAATAATCTTCCTCCTCCTGTTCCTGGACTAGACTTGAGTCAAAGCAATAATAAATAACACTTTATCTCCTCCAATTCCGCAACATGGCTGGTTGACAAACGGCCGTTCAGAAACAAACTGAAAAGCGCAAAATGAAAAGCACAAATCAACACTTACCAAACTTCTACTAACACGAAATTAGCAGAAGGAGCTCAAAGGTTGGTGCTAAACAGCTGAAAAACCACGTAGTACATCACTACGTTCGTGTTTATTGGCCGACAATTTTCTGCTGTTTGTATGCAAGACAAGTTTGGGGCCAAGCCCTTCTAAAAGTGACTAACATTTGACTTTGCATATTAGTGCAGACTTCTGGGAAAATCAGTGAGCCATACTCAAAATCACCAACATTGTACATAAGGCCTCCAGGTTGTCAAATTCTATTGGATTGTACAGAAAATCATGGCAGCTGCAGATTGAAAAGGAAAGGTACATTTGTAATAATATTATTAATAGTATAATTATAATAAAAAATATATAATTATTAATAGTAATTTTATAAGCCTTGTGTGAAAATGCATTAACATCTAAACTATTTAATACATTTTTTTTATACATACCAAAACATGTAATACACAGCATAATTTGTATGCCATTTGTATGCCATCTTCATAGAGCATAATACAATAATCTACTAAAAAGATTTGCAGAGGTCTGGTAAACATCTCCTTATCCAGTCTGTACCTTTTAGACACATTTTGTTATTTCCAAAAAGCATACAAAATTAAAAGTTTGGGTGGCATTATTGGAAAAGCAGGTAGGAGTTTTTAAACACTCGAGTTTTATCAGGTTGGAGTCAGAGACCCAATTTTTGGCTTCATTCCACATCTGCAGACTTCACCATCTGCTGCGGAGGCTGTGCAGGTGTGTTTTATACAGAAGAGTGCTGCTTCAATTGGAGCTGAGATTGAACACTGGCTCCAGTTGCAGGAAGGAACTCCATTTGCAAGCATCAGTAGCACTGCACAAGACAGATTTTTCGATGTTGGGTGGTAGTCCAAAATCTTTCACACAAAACCTCCATGGATAGAGGAAAGAAGCGATACAAAGCCATATCTGTGATTGCTCAATGACCTCTACTACGTCTGTGGGACAGAATATATTTTCCTAATTCCTCCAGAGTTTAGAAAATCTGCCCTTCAATTTCTGCCAGATCCATAGCAGTGCACACATAATAGAGGAGCCTTCTAGTAACTTAGAGGTCTGTTAATGTGTAACCAGCTGTAAAAATCAAATTCATATTGTTGTAATTATTATTATGGGTTATTAGTAATAATAATAGTCCCTAGGTTCTTTTATTGGCAAATTACTTGGCTATTTACTTTTAAATCAACAAAATCTGCCATCCGCAGTTTAATATTATTAAAGCATGAATACATAAAATTACACAAACATCTATGGAAATAATATTGCAGTATCCTAGTATAAAATTAAACCAAAAACCTTACTTTATTCCCTCTTTAATTATGCACTTTTCTTTAACTAATGACTTTAGTCTAAAAGATTAAAGAAGTTAATCAATGTAACGTGAAAAACAAGCCAGTAAATAAGCTATCAAAATGTACTCTTTGGCTTTTTTGTGTATAGCCACCATTGAGGAAGCCGATAACATTGAAAATAGAGGTTCCCTACATCAAACCAAAATATCGATTAGGCTTCTGAGGCTGAAATACTGAAGAGTTTCCCTAAATAAGAACATTTAGGAACATTTAAAAAATGCAGCGCAAGAGAAAATTACAGACATGTCTGCATTGCTATCTATAGGGATAGTCATTTATTTATTTTGTTCAAATGGACCTCTCAATCATTTTGCAAATCTGTGAAAAAACACATTCTTTACATGATCATTTTATCATTAGAATGTTGTTTCTGATCTCCAGTTAGTGATTTTGCCTAGGCTGAGATCATGCCATCAGTCTGCTGCAGCTGGATAAAGAGTTTTGTAATTACACCAGCCAATTAACAACTAAACAGTACGTTACTATATGTTACAGTATCACATGTTGTTGTGTTAAGGTATACCCAAAGGACGAACTTTTTGTTTAGATTTTGATTAGAGGTTGGAACACCTGCCAGGTTTTTCTTTCTGTCTGTATCCCTGCTAGGGAGATTCACTCATTTCTAATTGCCTTGATCACAATGTCATTGGATTGAAAGTGAAGCTAGTACTAAAATTTGCCACCAAACAAGAATAGAGAAGTAAGCTTCCAATATGGACAACCATCTAACAGAGGATTTCCCCCATCCTCTTGCTTTCTGTTGAGTCTACAGATCGGGTAGTGAAGGGAAATCTTCCTAATGAGACATACAGTAGATGGCAAAAACAAAAATGACAGGTTTAACCCTTCTATCCGTTCTACTCTATCCAAAAAGAAAAAAAAAAGCCTTAAGATATACTGTATATTAATAAGTCCACAGGTACATATATTGGTAACAATTTGCCTAACAGCATTTCATACATTAAAATTGTACATTCCTTATGGCCATTGTAAACTTCTAATTTGCTCTTTACTTACTTTTACATAGGATGATCCATAAAATAGGGAGCTCACCAAAGTAATGTTAATTTGTGCAAATTTATATATACATAGTGGCTTGTTTTATTGGGGAAGATTTTCTTTCAGGGCCATTATGAGTACAAAACTGTGAAACCTGTGCTGTTTTCTCAGTTTAACAACTGACTGTAAATATAATGTTGGATTGACACTATTATACTGTGTTACCTCTGATACAGTGCCTTGAAAAAGTATTCATGCCCCTTGACATTTTCCACATTTTGCCATTGTACAACCAAAAATGTAAATGTATATTATTGTTTTTTTTTTGATAGACTAACACAAAGGCACACATAATTGTGAAGTGGAAGAAAAACAATAAATGCTTTTTGAAGGGTTAATGATATTTCTACTGTCTATTCTGTAAAATTCCATGTTGATTCCTATTATATTTCTAATATCCGAATTTAACTTATGCCGCGTACACACGTGCCGACTTTTCCCGGCGGACCTAGTCCAGCGGACAATCCGCCGGACTTTCCAGCTGGCTTCGCCGGACTTTCCGAGCGTGTGGACTTGCCCACACACGCTCGGACTTCTCCGGCGGACAATCCGCTGGCCAAAGTCTGCGGGACTTTTGAAAATGAACGGACTTGCCCACACACGGAGCAGTCCGTTCATTTAGAACGTAACTTCAGGTTATGTAGCTAGCGTAGGCAGTAAATGCCGGCGCGCTAGCTCCGTCACCTGGTATGGATTTAAAGGGACTCCCCACGCCGAAAAACGGCGTGGGGGTTCCCCCCAAATCCACCTCAGACCCTTATCCGAGCACGCAGCCCGGCCGGCCAAGAAAAGGGTGGGGACGAACGAGCGCCCCCCCCCCCCCCTCCTGAGCCGTACCAGGCCGCGTGCCCTCAACATGGGGGGTGCCCTGGGGAAAGGGGGCGGCCCCCCCACCCCAAAGCACCTTGTCCCCATGTTGATGAGGACAAGGGCCTCTTCCCGACAACCCTGGCCGTTGGTTGTCGTGGTCTGCGGGCGGGGGCTTATCGGAATCTGGGAGCCCCCTTTTATAAGGGGGCCCTCAGATCTCGGCCCCCCACCCTATGTGAATGAGTATGGGGTACGATGTACCCCTACCCATTCATCTAAGGTGTAAAATGTAAAGTAAAAAAAACACACACACTTTTGAAAAAAATATTTTATTGCACTGCTCCGGGGGTCTTCTTCCGTCTTTGGGGTCTTCTCTCCGGACTCCTCTGCCATTTACCAAGCTCTTTTACCGAGCGGAGAAGTCCGGCTACCTTCTTCGTCATCGCCGCCATCGTCTGGGGGTCTCGATCCGCCTTCGGGGGTCTTCCGGTGTCTTCCGGGGTCTCTTCTGTTCTTGCAGCTGTCGTCGCTTTCTGCGCCGCCTTCTTCTTCCGTCTTCTTCTTCTTCTTCTTCTTCTTCTTGTTCTTCTTCTTCCGATGTTGACACGTCGCTCTCTCTGGCCGGAATGCCAGAGCCGCGCTGTGCTGGGACTTATATAGGGACAAGGGGACAGGGTCACATGCTCATGTCACATGGTGACCCCGCCCCCTGTGAGACCCCCAGACGACGGCGGCGACGACGAAGAAGGTAGCCGGACTTCTCCGCTCGGTAAAAGAGCTTGGTAAATGGCGGAGGAGTCCGGCGAGAAGACCCCCAAGACGGAAGAAGACCCCCGGAGCAGTGCAATAAAATATTTTTTCAAAAGTGTGTGTGTTTTTTTACTTTACATATTACACCTTAGATGAATGGGTAGGGGTACATCGTACCCCATACTCATTCACTTAGGGTGGGGGGCCGGGATCTGAGGGCCCCCTTATAAAAGGGGGCTCCCAGATTCCGATAAGCCCCCGCCCGCAGACCCCGACAACCAACGGCCAGGGTTGTCGGGAAGAGGCCCTTGTCCTCATCAACATGGGGACAAGGTGCTTTGGGGTGGGGGGCCGCACGGCCCCCCTTTCCCCAGGGCACCCCCCATGTTGAGGGCACGCGGCCTGGTACGGCTCAGGAGGGGGGGGCGCTCGTTCGTCCCCACCCCTTTCCTGCCCGGCCGGGCTGCGTGCTCGGATAAGGGTCTGAGATGGATTTGGGGGGAACCCCCACGCCGTTTTTCGGCGTGGGGAGTCCCTTTAAATCCATGCCAGGTGATGGAGCTAGCTCGCCGGAATTTACTGCCTACGCTAGCTACGTAACCTGAAGTCACGTGCTAAATGAACGGACTTGCCGATGAGCGGCAAGTCCGTTCATTTAAAAAGTCCGGCGGACTAGCCTACTAACGGCGGGATTGTCCGCCGGACTGCCAAGTCCAGCGGATAATTTTAAAACCAAACTTAAAACTTTGGTCCGCCGGACTTTGGCGCCAAAAAGTCCGCCGACGCCCACACACGAGGGGATTGTCCGCTGGACTTGAGTCCAGAGGATAATCCCGCGGGATTGTCCCTTCGTGTGTACGCGGCATTACAGTGCCTTGCAAAAGTATTCACCCCTTGGCTTTTTGACTATTTTGTTACATTACAGCCTTTAGTTCAATGTTTTTTTTAATCTGAATTATATGTGATGGATCAGAACACAATAGTCTAAGTTGGTGAAGTAAAACTAGAAAAATGTATACATAAAACTATTTTTCAGAAATAAAAAACTGATAATTGGCATGTGCTTATGTATTCACCCCTTTGTTATTAAGCCCAGAAAAAGCTCTGGTGCAACCAATTACCTTCAGATGTCACATAATTAGTGAAATGATGTCCACCTGTGTGCAATCTAATGCCCCGTACACACAGTCGGAATTTCCAACGGAAAATGTCCTATCGGACCATGTTGTCGGAAAATCCGACCGTGTGTGGGCTCCATCGGACTTTTTCCGTCGGAATTTCTGACGGAAAAAATTTGAGATCCTGCTCTCAAATTTTCCGACAACAAAGTCCGATCGGACTTTTTCCGATCCCGTGTAGCGAATTCCGACGGACAAAGTGCCACGCATGCTCAGATCAAATTACAAGACCAAAGCTATTGGGTACTAGCCTCTACGTAGTTCCGTCGTACACAACAAACGTCACCACGTTCAGAATGGTCAGATTTTCCGACAACTTTGTCTGACCGTGTGTATGCAACACCAGTTTTGGACAAAATCCGTCGGAAAAAATCAGACGGATTTTGTGGTCGGAATTTCCGACTGTGTGTACGGGGCATAAGTGTCACATGATCTTTCATTACATATACACACCTTTTTGAAAGGCTCCAGAGACTGCAACACCTATGCAAGAGGCACCACTAACCAAACACTGCCATGAAGATCAAGGAACTCTCCAAACAAGTAAGGGACAACGTTGTTGAGAAGTACAAGTCAGGGTTAGGTTATAAGAAAATATTCAAATCTTTGATGATCCTTAGGAGCACGATCAAATCTATCATAACCAAATGGAAAGAACAAGGCACAACAGCAAACCTGCCAAGAGACGGCCGCAAACCAAAACTCATAGACCGGGCAAGGAAGACATTAATCAGAGAGGCAGGACAGAGACCTAAGGTAACCCTGGAGGAGCTGCAGAGTTCCACAGCAGAGACTGGAGTATCTGTACATAGGACGACAAAATGCCGTATGCTTCATAGAGTTGGGCATTATGGCAGAGTGGCCAGAAGAAAGCCATTACTGTTAGCAAAAGACAAAATGGCCCATTTTGAATTTGCAAAAAGGCATGTGGGAGACTCCCAAAATGTATGGAGAAAGGTTCTCTGGTCTGATGAGACTAAAATTTAACTTTTTGGCCATCAAAGAAAACGCTATGTCTGGCACAAACCCAATACATCACATCACCCAAAGAACACCACCCCCACAGTGAAACATGGTGGTGGCAGCATCATGCTGTGGGGATGTTTTTCAGCAGTTAGGACTGGGAAACTGGTCAGAGTTGAGGGAAAGATGGATGGTGCTAAATACAGGGATATTCTTGAGCAAAACCTGTACTATTCTGTGTGTGATTTGAGGCTAGGACGAAGGTTCACCTTTCAGTAGGACATTGACCCCAAACACACTGCTAAAGCAACACTTGAGTGGTTTAAGGGCAAACTTAAATGTGTTGGAATGGCCTAGTCAAAGCCCAGACCTCAATCCAATAGAAAATCTGCGGTCAGACTTAAAGATTGCTGTTCACAAGCACAAACCATCCAACTTGAAGGAGCTGGAGCAGTTGTGCAAGGAGCAATGGGCAAAAATCCCAGTGGTAAGATGTGGCAAGCTCATAGAGACTTATCCAAAGCGACTTAGAGCTGCGATAGCCACAAAGGGTGGCGCTACAAAGTATTGACTCTAGGGGGTGAATAGTTATGCACATTTTTCTGTTATTTTGTCCTATTTGTTGTTTGCTTCACAATAAAAAAAAATCTAAGTTGTGGGCATGTTCTGTAAATTAAATTATGCAAATCTTCAAACAATCCATGTTAATTCCAGGTTGTGAGGCAACAAAACATGAACAATGCCAAGGGGGGTGAATACTTTCGCAAGGCACGATTGAATGTGTTTTCTTGCGAGATATGTTTAGACTAATAAGATAAGAATTTAGTATTGTTTTGGAACATTTTGATGTGACATTTCAATGTTTGCCCATTTCACACAAAATATGATGAAATTGCACATTATATGGAAAAAAAACACTTTCTAATAGAAATTGTTATTATATTGCTTTGTAATGAAGTTTTGGATGTATTTTATTTCTTAAAAAATGGGCATTCGCCCAGAATAAAGGTGAACATACTTTGAAATCCTCTGGTGGGTGTCAATCTGTGTTTCCGAGATCTTGTGTGGGAATTATTCAGGTGGCGTGCATTTTTATTCAGCCCCTTTACTCTGATACCCCTAACTAAAATCTAGTGGAACCAATTGCCTTCAAAAGTCACCTTCTGATTAGTAAAAAGTGTCTGTGATTTAATCTCAGTATAAATACAGCTGTTCTGTGAAGGTTTCTTAGAGAACCTTAGTGAACAAACAGCATCATGAAGGCCAAGGAACACACCAAACAGGTATCCCATTGTTCAATCCATCATCTGAAAATGGAACGAGTATGGCACAACTGCAAACCTACCAAGACATGGCCGTCCACCTAAACTGACTGGCCTGGTCAAGGAGAGCATTAATCAGAGAAGCAGCCAAGAGGCCCATGGTAACTTTGGAGGAGCTGCAGAGATCCACAGCTCAGGTGGGAGAATCTGTCCACAGGACAACTATTAGTCGTGCACTCCACAAATCTGGCCTTTATCAAAGAGTGGCAAGAAGAAAGCCATTGTTGAAAGAAAGGCATAAAAAATCCCATTTGCAGTTTGTGAGAGGCCATGTGGGGGACACAGCAAACATGTGGAAGAAGGTGCTCTGGTCAGATGAGACCAACGTTTTGGCGTAAAAGCAAAACGCTATATGTGCTTTCTTAAAGGGGCCTTCCAGATTTGATTAAAAATCCACCACATCCCCACAACCATCAGGCCAGGATTGTGGGGAAGAGGCCCTTGTCATTATCAACATGAGCCCCTACACTGCTGACTCTTTTGTTTACATTCTGCTGTCAGTGGGGAATACCGCTGACAATGGGGGTAAAAGTGGACTAGCCTGTCTTAAGGCTCCCCTTTTCCTTATAGGATTGGGGCAGGTGCAGTTTCCAGGTCCCCCTGCTGTGAGGAACCTGCAGGAGAGCTGGGATTGGTGGTCTTAGTCAGCTGTTTGGGAATGTTCTGGAATTAGAGGCACTTAGGCATATGATAGGTCAAAAGGGGTCAGATGACCCCTGGAATCTTCTAGAACCCCTAAAGGGTCTCTATATAAGGGGCAAATCAGCTGGGATATGGGCCAGTCGCCTGAGGAGAATCTACAACACTGCTTCACGCTTCAGGTTTATATATTTGTTTTTCTCTCAGCGCTATGAAGACTCTTGTTCACCAGCTATTAGAGCGGGTTGAAGCAGAACAGGGTGAGGATTGGATTCAGCAGTGTTTAGCTTTACCTGCAGGTCTAATGGAAGGAGCGGCTGACAGGGACATTGCAGAGCAGAGTACTAACCCACCGGATGACAATGGTGCTTTGGTAAGGGGAGGTGGAGCTCGGAGCGGCACATCTTTTTCCAGGTCAGGTCACAAATGATGCGGCCGAGGGAGGAGCTGTGGAAGACAGGCAGACCAAGAGGCGAAAGATCCGCCAGCGCAGATTCAGCCCCTCTCCGCCTAAGACCATGTCACGCAGGAAGGCGGAGCCGAACCCCACAGGCAAGTGCAGAGTGTCAAGGGCAGCCATGACAGGAGAAGCAGATGCAGGGACGAATACTCAGGAGTCCTCCTCCCGGAGCTTGCGGTCTCCTAGACAACGAGCGGCATATAGCTCAGCAGGTTTGCCTGTGTCACAGCACGCGCCTGCTGGAGTGCATGACAGTTTTTCTTCTCAGGACACATTACAAGCAGGGGCAGCTGGTTCAAGTATACCAGTGTTCTGTTCTTCTCCACAGCCTGTTTTGCAAAGAAGGGCTGAAGGTGAGGCGCGTCAATTACCGTATTTATCGGCATATAACACACACTTTTTCCCCCTTACAATCGGGGGAAAGTCGTGGGTGCGTGTTATACACCGATCCCCCAAAAAAATGTGACAAAAAAAATTGAGCGGCGCCAAAAAAAAACGAGCGCCGCCGAAAAAAGAACGAGCGCCGCCGAAAAAGAACGAGCCGACTGCACCCGAAACAGCAGGGAGGTGGGACTGCGAGCGGAGCCGAACAGTCGGCTCTGTCTTTTTCATCGGCGCTCTGTATTTTTCGGCGGCGCTCGGTCTTTTTCGGCGGCGCTTGCACGGTCTGTCTCGGCGGCGGGAAATTTAAACGTGGGAAGCTGCAAATGACGCTGGGCAAGCTGCAAATGACGCTGAGCAAGCTGCAAATGACGCTTAAATGTAAGTTTTTTTTTTTTCCCTAAACCTCCCTCATAAAACCTTTTTTCCTTAAAATGCCCTCCTAAACTTGGGGTGCGTGTTATACGCCGGTGCGTGTTATACGTCGATAAATACGGTACATTTAATTAGTCAGTTATCATCATCTTTAGCAAGTTTTGTAACTGAGTTTAAATCTACTGTCCCTTTTTCTGGTCAGACAGCCCCTGGGTCTTCTGCGCCAGTGTTTTCACATAATATTATGTCTACTCCTCAGGATACTTCTGCTGTCATTTGGTCTGTGGATAAAGTTTTAGGAGCTGCGGAGAAAGTCCCAGCTGCTGTTTGTTTTTTCTACAAACAAGGCAGCTATTGTTCCTGGGGATGTCAGTAATTTACCTATTGTAAATTGTAAAGAGTCTATGCCTTGTTTTTTGTCTCCTTTGGGTTTTCATTTACACGCCAATGTTAAAGCGGTTCTGCACTCTGTAAAAAAAATTTTTTTTTTAGGACGTAATATAAAGTATGCTTACCTTTATTAGGGGACTCACCTGTTCCATCTTCCATCTCGATCGCCGCCGGTTTTCGTCCGATGAAGTTCCTCGTCTTCTTCTTTAGTGCTGGGGGCCATCTTGCCTGTGGGCATGTGAAACCCCACAGGCACTGTTGATGGCCCAGCATGCACCGCCGTTACTCGCGCGTGCGCAGTAACGGCACATCTGCCGACATCTCACGAGATTTCGGCAGATGCAGCCGAAATCTCGGGAGATTTCGGAAGATGTGGCCGAAATCTCGCGAGATTTCGGAAGATGCCCGCACTGACTCCTGGGATCAATGACACCAGATCCCAGGAGACAGTGCGGCGTGACGACGATCGACGCAGAGACCCCGCCCCCGCCGCCGCAGAGGGAGAAGACCGGAAGTCTTCAATTACAAGGTAAGTAAAAAAAAAAAAAAAAACATTTCATTTAGTACTCTTTGCCTGATTTGGAAGGCAAAGAGATTTACTAAATGAAATGGGTGCAGAACCGCTTTAAATAAAAGATATGGAAGGGGGATTTTATTGATATTCTCTCTCTTTTACCAGCCAGTAAGGAATCTTTTTTGAAATCAGAGAAGGGTGACAAATTAGAGGAAGAGCATCGTAGGAATATTCCTAAGTCTTTCTCTAATTGGTTGCAGGGTTTCTGGATTTTTTCTAGTGTACTTTGTGAGTGTTTCCCGGACAAGAGTCCAGGCCTTTTTCATCATATTGACATTATACAAGAAGCATATAAGTGTTTTTCTGTTTTTTCTTGGTTTCAATATGATGAAGCATTTCGACAAAAAATGTCCGTTTACCCAGGTTTACAGTGGGGTTCAAAAGATGTAGGGCTCTGGCTTAACCTTTTCCTTCCACAGAAGCCGAGTCTACCAAGAATGAATACAAGTAATGTTGCCACTATGCCAAATACGGTTCCTTACAAGAAAGGTATTTGTATTTCTTTTAATGACAGTCAATGCAGATGGCCTGCTACATGTAGATACAGGCATGAGTGTGCTCTTGTAGAAAAATGTGTAAAAAAAGAATCACAACAGAAAAACAAAAAAACAAGACATGTGGTATAAAAGCAATGCTGAACACTGCTATTAAAGATGTGGGGTCATCCCCTCCTATGTTCCCTCCCATCTTTCCTATGAACCCAGCTGAAGCTGATAGTAGATGAATGTAGACCAGGCAAAGAATGCACACAGTTCTATCCAAAGATGTCCTTTTTGTAAGCCATATCAGGCTCAATGAACATGCAGTCAATGAACATGAGTGTGCTCTTTGTGGCGGCTCACACCCTGTATCCAAAGGTTTTCGTTAATTATCAGCAACAAACCAGCAGCAGCCTCAAAGGGAGCTTTTTCTTAAAAGCAACCTCCCCGGTGAATTTAGTAAGCATGCTCCCATGGCTTTGGCTTTACCCAAACCGGCAGACAGTGGATCTTCTCACTAGAGGTTTTAATGAAGGGTTTTTAATTCCTCCATTCCAAGGTTTGGGATGCTCCATGGTGGATAATTTAAAATCAGTTTCTGATTTGCCGTCATTGGTTAGACAGAAATTGGACGCAGAGCTTGAATCTTCTAGAACTCCTAAAGGGTTTCTATATAAGGGGCAAATCAGCTGGTATATGGGCCAGTCGCCTGAGGAGAATCTACAACACTGCTTCCCACCCCCTTTCCCCCTGTCGCGGCTTTATTATGTGGAAAGTCCCTTTTGGTTTTAAGTGAAAGGGGATCGTTTTGTGAAAAATATTAAATACAGATTGTTTTCAGCTTGAGTCTTAGTGGCTGAGCTGTATTTTGGTTAATATTTTGGTATTAAGTTATTTATATGGTGAATAAATGAGTATGGTTTTATTATTTATTAAACAATATTGATAATCCAATAATATTGCCGCGACCAAGTTTTATCCAATAAAGTTATTTTATTTTCAAGATACTCTGTTTTGAATTTGGTTATTTCATTATGTCCAGGCCCCTCCTGCCTTCAATTCCATAGAATGCACCAATCTGCCTAATTTGAGAATGCACCAATCTGCCCAATTTGAGCTACAAAAAAAGCTCCAAAACTTTTTTGAGCTGCAGGTGTTTGGCTTTGGGCAACTTGGAGTGGACATGTGAGCCATCTCCATAGAGAATAATAATTTGTTTTTCCTGCAGCGTTTTAGAGCCTGGAGCTTCACAGGTGTGAATGGGGCACACAGGAGCTGTGGAGAGCAAGGCCTTTGATGTGTTGCAAACTCCGACCTGTTTCTAATAAACTCTGCTAAAAGACTGAAAAACATTTTCATTGTTGGAAATTATATCTGTTTGTTTTAGAAGTAAACAACAGCCTCAATGTGTAAAAAAAATTGCCATTGGAACAATGTTTGCACATGCTATTGGGCAAAAAAATAAACAAATTCATGGTCAAGTACACAGTTTTAGCTGTTCCCATTGTTTTACAGGAGGTCTTTCAAGCACACATGCTATGTCACAGTTTTTGGTAGGTGGTAACTACAACTATTACAGCCCCACCATAAAGCAGAAGGTACCAAGCAGATGCCCTGCATGGACAGAGAAGTTACAGGGCAGAGACACTTCTCCACTGACATCAGATCAAGGCATATGACCAAAAATAGGGAACACTGTGGTGGTCCAGCACATAGTGAGCATGCAGTAGGGCAGTGAAGTGGTAGGAACAAGGCTCTTACATAAGTAACTCATCACTGGGGATTATCCTTTTTATTGTAATGCAATTACAGTAAAAGGGTTTGTGTCCTCAAGCTTTGGGCTTGTGTCAATGGCATCAGTTTGATACCAGAGTTAGACGCTTACTGAAATCATTCAGAATTAATTGAAAGATGCATTTGATCTGCAGGTGACTTCCTTATGACCTGCATTTGACCTGCTGCAAGTGGGTATTTGCATAGACTTGTGTGGGATAAGCAAGCAAAATCTGTCAGTTTCCCCATTCACACTATACAACATGAATGTTCAAATCCCTCATTACTGGCTTTTGTATTCTGACAGCTGGCACAGGCAAATGGATCACCTGTACTGTCAGACAATCAGGTGACGGGTACCAGACCAGCTTCCCGATTGGACAGGAGGAGGATCAGTGTTGCAACAGCGAACACACCTGGGTGGGCTCAGGATGCTCTGTGACCCGAGCCGATACTATTTTGAAGCCTATTAGAGCCTAGAGGTCTAATCAGGTGCTTAAAAAAAAAAACACTGCTGTCATTTATGTGCCCGATGACCCGAAAGGTGCCGGACACATAAATAGGGTTCAGCCCTGGATAGATTCATGCTATGCATGAATCTATCCACTGCATATAGGGGGTGGAGAGAGGGGGCTATCATAGAGACTCCGGCGACCATATGGTCCACCGAAAATCTCTATTATTACCATCCGGGGCCAGCAGATCCTGTCTCTGACTCACCGATGGAAGCGGTGAGTCGGTAGAAGCACCGGAGGGCGGCGGGAGGCGTCCTCTCTCGCCACCCATAAGAACGATCAAGCGGTGGAACAGCCGATGATTGTTCTTATGGTGTAGGGAATCATTGGCACTAAAAGATGATATCTGAATGATGTCTGTAGCTGCAGGCATCATTTAGATATACCCCCGCAAATTCAAGGACGTCCCTGGACGTACCTTGGGCAGGATGTGGTTAATGTCTAAACCACTGGCAACAAAAGTGAGTACACCCCTAAGTGAAAATTACCAAATTGGGCCCAATTAGCCATTTTCCCTCCTCTGTGTCATGTGACTCGTTAGTGTTACAAGGTCTTAGGTGTGAATGAGCAGGTGTGGTAAACTTGGTGTTATCTCTCTCACTCTCTAATACTGGTCACTAGAAGTTCAACATTGCACCTCATGGCAAAGAACTCTCTGAGGTTTGAAAAAAAAGAATTGTTGCTCCACATAAAGATGGCCTAGGCTATAAAAATATGGCCAAGACCCTGAAACTGAGCTGCAGCATGGCGGCCAAGACCATACAGCGGTTTAACAGGACAGGTTCCACTCAGAACAGGCCTCGCTATGGTCGACCAAAGAAATTGGATGCACATGCTCAGCGTCATATCCAGAGGTTGTCTTTGGGAAATAGATGTATTAGTGCTGCCAGCATTGCTGAAGAGGTTGAAGAGGTGGGGGGTCAGCCTATCAGTTCTGAGTCCATATGCCGTAAACTGCATCAAATTGGTCTGCATGGCTGTCGTCCCAGAAGGAAGCCTCTTCTAAAGATGATGCACAAGAAAGCCCACTGTTTGCTGAAGACAAGCAGACTAAGGACATGGGTTACTGGAACCATGTTCTGTGGTCTGATGAGACCAAGATAAACGTATTTGGTTAAGTGGTATCAAGCATGTGTGGTGGCAACCAGGTGAGGAGTACAAAGACAAGTATGTCTTGCCTACAGTCAAGCATCATGGTGGGAGTGTCATGGTCTGGGGCTGCATGAGTGCTGCCAGCCCTGGGGAGCTACAGTTCATTGAGGGAACCATGAATACCAACATATATTGTGACACACTGAAGCAGAGCATAATCCCCTCCCTTCGTAGACTGGGCCGCAGGGCAGTATTCCAACATGATAACGACCTTAAACACACCTCCAAGACGACCACTGCCTTGCTAAAGAAGCTGAGGGTAAAGGTGATGGTTTGACCAAGCATGTCTCTAGACCTAAACCCTATTGAGTATCTGTGGGTCATCCTCAAACGGAAGGTGGAGGAGCGCAAGGTCTCTAACACCCACCAGCTCTGTGATGTCGTCATGGAGAAGTGGAAAAGGACACCAGTGGCAAGATGTGAAGCTCTGGTGAACTCCATGCCCATGAGGGTTAAGGCAGTGCTGGAAAATAATGTTGGCCACACAAAATATTGACACTTTGGGCCCAATTTGGACATTTTCAGTTAGGGGTGTACTCACTTTTGTTGCCAGTGGTTTAGACATTAATGGCTGTGTGTTGAGTTATTTTGAGGGGGCAGCATATTTACACTGTTATACAAGTTGTACACTCACCACTTTACAATGTAGCAAAGTGTAATTTCTTCAGCGTTGTCACATGAAAAGATATAATAAAATATTTACAAAAATGTGAGGGGTGTACTCACTTTTGTGAAATACTGTATATATATATATATATATATATATATATATACTTTTGAGTTGAAAAATGTATAAAAAATAAATGCAACACTGACAATAACTGTAATTTTCTGTGCTCTGGAAATTGTAAAGTAATATATTTTAGTCATAATTAGAATGTTATGACATAGAATGCTTAAAATAGAAGATATCCTCTAGAATAAACACATATTTATTCGGAGCTCTATGTCATTTAGGATAATTAAAGCCTAAATTATAATCAGCTGCACTCCTCCATGATTTTAACGTGACATTTTTTATTGAATTGAAAAAAGCTCAGCAAATTGTAGACAGTTCATTATCTCAGAAATCAGTAGGTACAGTCCATAGCAACCATAAAGATGACAGGTAAGGAAAACCTCTACATTTCTTTTTCATCATTCATATATCAGCTTCTTTCCTTCCCTCTGTGAACCTGTGCAAGAGAGGGCATGATGAAGAAAAATTACTCAATATTTTTAATATTGTATAGTATGCCTTAAATCAGGGGTGCCCAACCTTTTAAGGGCGCGAAGGGCCACTTTACGCTCACTGTGGCCCGCGGCCGGTTACCAAGTCGCTAAAGGGTGGGTGGCAAGTCTGTGTCCACTCTGCATATGTAGAGCAGACAAGGACGCAGCCCGCTCTACCCTAAGGGCCCTCCGATCCGCCCTGATAGAAGGGGACAGATCCCCTTTTGTTTTTTTTTAAGCAGATTGGATTGCAGATAGGCGGGTGTAAACGGACACAAGTCTGTTTACATCTGCCGCTCTATAGAGGTGAATGGAGAGCCAGTTTGAGTCCACCTGAAAAACAGACAGGCGGACCCGATCAGACCAATTGTGTGAAAGGGGCCTAAGGCTGCTTTCACACTGATGTACAGCGGTTTAGCTGCACCTGAACTGACCTCAATCTTCACTTTTTCCTTTAGGATTCCTTCAGCTGGCTGCTGGCTGTCCTCCAGGGCTGGTACTTCTGGTGGGTACTGCTGCCTGGTACTGCTGGCTGGTACTGCTGGTGGGTACTGGCACTGCTGGCTGGTACTGGTACTGCTGGTGGATACTGGTACTGCTGGCTGGTACTGGTACTGCTGACGGGTACTACTGGCTGGTACTGGTAATGCTGGTGGGTACTGGTACTGCTGGTACTGGTACTGCTGGCTGGTATTGCTGGCTGGTACTGGTACTGCTGGTGGGTACTGCTGACTGGTACTGCTAGCTAGTACTTCTGGCTGGTACTGGTACTGCTGGCTGGTTCTGGTACTGCTGGTTTGTACTGCTGGATGGTAATGATGACTGGTACTGCTACTGATTGTGGGTACTGGTACTGCTGGTGGGTACTGCTGGCTGGTACTGATGACTGGTACTGCTGGTTGGTTCTTCCTCAGGATTCCTGCAGCTGGCTGCTGGCTGTCCTCCAGGGCTGGTACTGCCAGTGGGTACTGCTGACAGGTGCTGGTACTGATGTTGGGTACTGCCGTCTGGTACTGCTGGCTGGTACTGCTGGCGGGTACTGCTGGTTTGTACTGCTGGTTGGTACTGGCACTGCTGGCTGGTACTGGTACTGCTGGTGGGTACTGGTACTGCTGTCTGGTACCGGTACTGCTGGCTTGTACTGGTACTGCTGGCTGGTACTGCTGGCTAGTACTGGTACTGCTGGTGGGTACTGGTAATGCTGGTGGGTACTGCTGGCTGGTACTGATACTGCTTGTGGGTATTGCTGACTGGTACTGCTGGCTAGTACTGGTACTGCTGGCTGGTACTGGTACTGCTGGTTTGTACTGCTGGATGGTAATGATGAATGGTACTGATATTGCTGGCGGGTACTGGTACTGCTGGCGGGTACTGATGACTGGCACTGAAGGTTTGTACTGGTACTGCTGGTTGGTACTGGTACTGATGGCTGGTACTGGTACTGCTGGTTGGTACTGGTACTGCTGGCAGGTACTGCTGGCTGATACTGGTACTGATGACTGGTACTGCTGGCTGGTACTGGTACTGATGGTGTGTATGGGTACTGCTGGTGGGTACTGATGACTGGTACTGATAGTGATGACTGGTACTGCTGGCTGGTATTGGTACTGATGGCTGATACTGGTACTGATGGCTGATTCTTGTACTGATGGCTGGTACTGATAGCTGGTACTGATACTGATGACTGGTACTGAAGGTTGGTACTGGTACTGCTGGTTGGTACTGGTACTGATGGCTGGTACTGGTACTGCTGGTGGGTACTGGTACTGTTGGCAGGTACTGCTGGCTGATACTGGTACTGATGACTGGTACTGCTGGCTGGTACTGGTACTGATGGTGTGTATGGGTACTGCTGGCGGGTACTGATGACTGGTACTGATAGTGATGACTGGTACTGCTGGCTGGTACTGGTACTGATGGCTGATACTGGTACTGATGGCTGATTCTTGTACTGCTGGCTGGTACTGATAGCTGGTACTGATACTGATGACTGGTACTGCTGGCTGGTATTGGTAGTGCTGGAGGGTACTGGAACTGGTGGTGGGTACTGCTGGCTGGTACTGATGACTGGTACTGCTGGTGGGTACTGCTGGCTGGTACTGATGACTGATACTAATGACTGGTACTGGTACTGCTGCCTGGTACTGGTACTGATGACTGGTACTGCTGGCTGGTACTGGTACTGATGGCTGGTACAGGTACTGATGGCGGGTACTGCTGGCTGGTACTGATACTGCTGGCTGGTATTGATACTGGTGGCTGGTACTGATAATGGCACTTCTAGCTGGTACTGATGGCTGCTGTCCCAGATCGTGGGTTCCCATGTCTTGACCCACCATCCCCGAGCATCATTATGACAGAAGCATGTGGCTGCAGTAGAGAGCAGAGCCAATGCTTCGTTACAGGCGGAGTACATTTGGTATCACTCCGCCTGCTTCCTCTAGCGGCGGCTCCGTTATTGGCGCTAATGCTTGAAGATGGCGGGTCGGGAACCTGCAATCTGGGCTTGCCAACCTGCCATCTGAGAGCAAGACGTGGCGGGCCACATCAGAGGGCGCCGTGGGCCACGTGTGGCCCACGGGCCAGCGGTTGGACACCCCTGCCTTAAATGATATGTACACTTGCAGTGAGAGTGCATTTACCCGTTTGCCAAATTCCACCTTCTCCTCCACTCCGGGTCTAAAGTGTCTCATTATCCCCATTCTACAGTTGCGCATGCATCTACTGTACATGCTATGGCCCACCACAATGTTTGATTCTCCACCCTGTACAGTCAATTCCAAAATACAAATTTCTGGTTCAACTTCAACTTATGGATGGATGGCCTCACAATCTCATCAACCAAACTTTGATGTAATGAGGAATTTATAGCTGACTTGATTATTGTGAGCTGTCCAGACCTTAAAGCAGCAAAGCAACCCCATTTCCACAACCATCCTTTTCAGTTATTAGGAGGTTCTTCTCCTGAAATACTGTATTTGGTTTACGGTAAATGGTAGATCTGCGAGTGCACGCAGGTCTGTGAGTGCACGTAGGTCTGCAAGTAGGTCTAACGGCTAACGGTATCATTAGCAGTAATCAGCATGGATTCATGAAGAATCATTCTTGCCAAACCAATCTATTAACATTCTATGAAGAGGTGAGTTGCCATCAAGATAAAGTAAAGCCCGTAGATGTGGTGTATCTGGATTTTGCAAAAGCATTTGACACAGTTCCCCATAAATGTTTACTGTACAAAATAAGGTCCGTTGGCATGGACCATAGGGTGAGTACAGGAATTGAAAACTGGCTACAAGGGCGAGTTCAGAGGGTGGTGATAAATGGGGAGTTCTCGGAATGGTCAGGGGTGGGTAGTGGGGTCCCCCAGGGTTCTGTGCTGGGACCAATCCTGTTTAATTTGTTCATAAACGACCTGGAGGATGGAATAAACAGTTCAATCTCTGTATTTGCGGATTATACTAAGCTAAGCAGGGCAATAACTTCTCCGCAGGATTTGGAAACCTTGCAAAAAGATCTGAACAAATTAATGGGGTGGGCAACTACATGGCAAATGAGGTTCAATGTAGAAAAATTTTAAATAATGTATTTGGGAGGCAAAAATATGAAAGCAATCTATACACTGGGGGGAGAACCTCTGGGGGAATCTAGGATGGAAAATGACCTGGGGGTCCTAGTAGATAATAGGCATAGCAATGGCATGCAATGCTAGGCTTTTGCTAACAAAGCAAATAGAATATTGGCATGCATTAAAAAGGGGATTAATTCCAGAGATAAAACGATAATTCTCCCGCTCTACAAGACTCTGGTACGGCCGCACCTAGAGTATGTTGTCCAGTTCTGGGCATCAGTCCTCAGGAAGTGTGTACTGGAAATGGAGCGAGTACAAAGAAGGGCAACAAGCTAATAAAGGGTCCGGAGGATATTAGTTATGAGGAAAGGTTGCGAGCACTGAACTTATTCTCTCTGGAGAAGAGACGCTTAAGAGGGGATATGATTTCAATTTACATGCAATGGCATGCAATGCTAGGCTTTTGCTAACAAAGCAAATAGAATATTGGCATGCATTAAAAAGGGGATTAATTCCAGAGATAAAACGATAATTCTCCCGCTCTACAAGACTCTGGTACGGCCGCACCTAGAGTATGTTGTCCAGTTCTGGGCATCAGTCCTCAGGAAGTGTGTACTGGAAATGGAGCGAGTACAAAGAAGGGCAACAAGCTAATAAAGGGTCTGGAGGATATTAGTTATGAGGAAAGGTTGAGAGCACTGAACTTATTCTCTCTGGAGAAGAGACGCTTAAGAGGGGATATGATTTCAATTTACAAATACCATACTGGTGACCCCACAATAGGGATAAAACTTTTTTGCGGAAGGGAGTTTAACAAGACTCAAGGCTACTTATTAAAATTAGAAGAAAAGAGGTTTAACCTTAAACTACGTAGAGGGTTCTTTACTGTAAGAGCGGCAAGGATGTGGAATTCCCTTCCACAGGCGGTGGTCTCAGCGGCGAGCATTGATAGTTTCAAGAAACTATTAGATAAGCACCTGAACCACCACAACATACAGGGAATTACAAGATAATACCGACATATTATCACACACATAGGTTGGACTTGATGGACTTGTGTCTTTTTTCAACCTCACCTATATGTACTGCTGTTGTGACCAAACAACCTTAGTTTTGATTGATCCACCTATAGCACACTGTTTCAAAAGACCTACAGAGCCTTGCAAAAGTATTCACCCCCTTGGCATATTTCGTGTTTTGTTGCCTCACAACCTGGAAGTAACCACTTCACCCCCCGGACCAATTTGCAGCCAAAGGACCAGGCCCCTTTTTGCGATTCGGCACTGCGTCGCTTTAACTGACAATTGCGCGGTTGTGCGACGTGGCTCCCAAACAAAATTGGCGTCCTTTTTTTCCCACAAATAGAGATTTCTTTTGGTGGTATTTGATCGCCCCTTCGGTTTTTGTTTTTTGCACTATAAACAAAAATAGAGCGACAATTTTGAAAAAAAAAAAATGCAATAAATGCAAAAAATATATAAAAAATTTTTTTTCCTCAGTTTGGGCCGATACGTATTCTTCTACATATTTTTGGTAAAAAATATCTCAATTAGCGATTATTGATTAGTTTGCGCAAAAGTTATAGTGTTTACAAAATAGGGGATAGTTTTATAGCATTTTTATTAATATTTTTTTTTTACTATTTATGGCGGCGATCAGCGATTTTTATTGTGACTGCGACATTATGGCAGACACATCGGACATTTTTGACACATTTTTGGGACCATTGTCATTTATACAGCAATCAATGCTATTTAAATGCATTGATTCCTGAATAAATGACACTGGCAGTGAAAGAGTTAACCACTAGGGGGCGGGGAGGGGTTACGGTCTGTGACGTGTGTGTTTTTTTTAACATTAGGGGGCGGGGCTGACATCTGACGTCATTGATCTGCTTTCCCGATGACAGGGAACAGCCGATCAATGACAGGCAGTGTAGGAAGCGCGGGGAGAGGTTTGTTTACACAGACCTCTCCCCGTTCTTCAGCTCTGTGACCCGATCGCGGGACACCAGCAGCGATCGGGTCCGCTGGCCCCGCGGCCGTCGTCACGGAGCTCCCGACCAGGTAGCGAGCGCACCGCCGGCGGCGCACGTGCGACCCACGGCTAGGCTCTTAAAGGACCACGTACAGGTACATGGTTTTGCCTAGCCGTGCCATTCTACCGACGTATATCAGCGTGAGGCGGTCGGGAAGCGGTTAACATGGATTGTTTGAGGATTTGCATCATTTAATGTACAGAACATGCCCACAACTTTGAAGATGTTTTTTTTAATTGTAAAGCAAACAACAAATAGGACAAAATAACAGAAAAAGTCAATGTGCATAACTATTCAACCCCTAAAGTCAATACTTTGTAGAGCCACCTTTTGTGGCTATCACAGCTCCAAGTCACTTTGGATAAGTCTCTATGAGCTTGCCACACCTTACCACTGGGATTTTTGCCCATTCCTCCTTGCAAAACTGATCCAGCTCCTTCAAGTTGGATGGTTTGCACTTGTGAACAGCAATCTTTAAGTCTGACCACAGATTTTCTATTGGATTGAGGTCTGGGCTTTGACTAGGCCATTCCAACACATTTACATGTTTCCCCTTAAACCACTCAAGTGTTGCTTTAGCAGTGTGTTTGAGGTCATTGTCCTGCTGGAAGGTGAACCTCCGTCCTAGCCTCAAATTACACACAGAGTGGTACAGGTTTTGCTTAAGAATATCCCTGTATTTAGCACCATCCATCTTTCCCTCAACTCTGACCAGTTTCCCAGTCCCGCCTGCTGAAAAACATCCCCACAGCATGATGCTGCCACCATTATGTTTCATTGTGGGGATGGTGTTCTTTGGGTGATATGATGTGTTGGGTTTGTGGCAGACATAGCATTTTCTTTGATGGTTAAAAAGTTAAATTTTAGTCTCATCAGACCAGAGCACCTTCCTCCATACATTTTGGGAGTCTCCCACATGCCTTTTCGCAAACTCAAATCGTGCCATTTTGTTTTTTGCTGAATGTAATGGCTTTCTTCTGGCCACTCTGCCATAAAGCCCTACTATATGGAGCTTACGGCTTATTGTTGTCCTATGTACAGATACTCCAGTCTCTGCTGTGAAACTCTGCAGCTCCTCCAGGGTTTCTCTGTGCTGCCTCTCTGATTAATGCCCTCCTTGCCCGGTTCATGAGTTTTGGTGTACGGCCGTCTCTTGGCAGGTTTGCTGTTGCGCCATGTAGTTTCCATTTGGTTATGATAGATTTGATGGTGCTCCTAGGGATCATCAAAGATTTGGATATTTTTTCATAACCTAACCCTGACTTGTACTGCTCAACAACATTGTCCCTTACTTGTTTGGAGAGTTCCTTGGTCTTCATGGCAGTGTTTGGTTAGTGGTGTCTCTTGCTTAGGTGTTGCAGCCTCTGGGGCCTTTTAAAAAGGTGTGTATATGTAATGACAGATCATGTGACACTTAGATTGCACACAGGTGGACATTGGTTGCACCAGAGTTTTTGTATGGGCTTCACAACAAAGGGGGTGAATACAAACGCACATGCCAATTATCATTTTTTTATTTCTGAAAAATAGTTTTATGTATATATTTTACTTCACCAACTTAGACTTTTGTGTTCTGATCCATCACAAACTGTATAATTCATATTAAAAAAAAACATTGGACTAAAGGCTGTAATGTAACAAAATAGGTAAAAAGCCAAGGGGGTGAATACTTTTGCAAGGCACTGTAGGTTTTGCCTAAATGTTCATTGCTAATTGTGTTCTTGCTATAATGTTCCTTTTGGACAGCAAAGGCATTTTCCTAACATGTCTCTCATGTGGACTGATTTAGTGCAATCTCTTTCTAATTTAGGAACAATTATATAAACAATCTAGGTTATTTTAAGGTGCTTACAACCTCAGGAAGAACACAAAACAATACAATGTTTAAAATACATGTTTTATTAGATTTACATATTAAAGCCATGCTAAAAGCCAGAATGTGCATCAAAGCCACATAAAGAAATAGAGTTTTAAAGTCAAAACCTTACATATCCTACCCACTACAATAATATGTAAACTAAATGGTCCTATAAACATATTTTAGATGTTATACATGACAGCAAGTACTGTATGACTCAAATACTGAAAAGTGGGATGGTGTGCTCTCCATCTCTGCCTTCTCTCCGCCCCTGGGCGCCTTGGTTAGTGGGACTCGTGGGGAGTTTGTGTACTTTGCATCTCTTGTTGTTGCTGGTGGTCTTGGCTCTCA
The DNA here is from genome assembly GCA_028564925.1 of Lithobates sylvaticus. NCBI lineage: Eukaryota > Metazoa > Chordata > Amphibia > Anura > Ranidae > Lithobates > Lithobates sylvaticus. The sequence goes on from CM053026.1 coordinate 633,172,479, forward strand.
GGTGCAGTGGGTGGGACAGAGACATGGTGAAGGTTCGTCTCTGCAACCACTGGCCATGCATGGCCTGGATTGACCACACATGCATGGTAGCACACCTAACCATGCAGGATATACTGACACATTTATGTCGGAAGAAGTGGGTTGGGGGCAGGCCTCTAGAACTTATTTTCATATATACAGTGGTGTGAAAAAGTGTTTGCCCCCTTCCTCATTTCCTGTTCCTTTGCATGTTTGTCACACTTAAGTGTTTCGGAACTTCAAACCAATTTAAACAATAGTCAAGGACAACACAAGTAAACACAAAATGCAATTTGTAAATGAAGGTGTTTATTATTAAAGGTGAAAAAAAATCCAAACCATCATGGCCCTGTGTGAAAAAGTGATTGCCCCCTAAACCTAATAACTGGTTGGGCCACCCTTAGCAGCAACAACTGCAACCAAGCGTTTGCGATAACGTGCAATGAGGCTTTTACAGCGTCCTGGAGGAATTTTGGCCCACTCATCTTTGCAGAATTGTCCTAATTCAGTTACATTAGAGGGTTTTCGAGCATGAACGGCCTTTTTAAGGTCATACCACAACATCTCAATAGGATTCAGGTCAGGACTTTGGCTAGGCCACTCCAAAGTCTTCATTTTGTTTTTCTTCAGCCATTCGGTGGTGGACTTGCTGGTGTGTTTAGGATCATTGTCCTGCTGCAGAACCCAAGTTCGTTTCAGCTTGAGTACACGAACAGATGGTCGGACATTCTCCTTCAGGATCTCTTGGTAGACAGCAGAATTCATAGTTCCTTTTATCACGGCAAGTCTTCCAGGTCCTGAAGCAGCAAAACAGCCCCAGACCATCACACTACCACCACCATATTTTACTGTTGGTATAATGTTCTTTTTCTGAAATGCAGTGTTCCTTCTACGCCAGATATACTTGGACACACACCTTCCAAAGAGTTCCACTTTTGTCTCATCGGTCCACAGAATGTTGTCCCAAAAGTCTTGGGGATCATCAAGATGTGTTGTGGAGAAATTGAGACGAGCTTTGATGTTCTTTTTGCTCAGCAGTGGTTTTCTCCTTGGAACTCTGCCATGCAGGCCATTTTTGCCCAGTCTTTTCCTGATGGTGGAGGCATGAACGCTGACCTTAACTGAGGCAAGTGAGGCCTGCAGTTCCTTGGACATTGTTGTGGGGTCTTTTGTGACCTCTTGGATGAGTCGTCGCTGCGCTCTTGGGGTAATTTTGGGCGGCCGGCCACTCCTGGGAAGGTTCACCACTGTTCCATGTCTTCGCCATTTGTGGATAATGGCTCTCACTGTGGTTCGCTGGATTCCCAAAGCTTTGGAAATGGCTTTATAACCCTTTTCAGACTGATAGATCTCAATTACTTTCTTTCTCAATTGTTCCTGAATTTCTTTGGGTCTCGGCATGATGTGTAGCTTTTAAGGATCTTCTGGTGGACCTTACTGTGTCAAGCAGCTCCTATTTAAGTGATGCCTTGATTGTGAACAGGTGTGGCAATAATCAGGCCTGGGTGTGGCTAGAGAAATTGAACTCAGGTGTGGACAACCACAGTTATAGTATGTTTTAACAATAAACACCTTCATTTACAAATTGCATTTTGTGTTTACTTGTGTTGTCCTTGACTATTGTTTAAATTGGTTTGATGTTCCGAAACACTTAAGTGTGACAAACATGCAAAGGAACAGGAAATGAGGAAGGGGGCAAACACTTTTTCACACCACTGTAAGTCACTGTTGGCAATGGAGTATTTTGTTTCTTTCACAGATGTAGAGTGATAAAGTTATCTCTCTTTGCTCTACAGCTTTCATTTTATCTTGCACCCAGTTGCCTGTTGGGCTTTACTGCTGAACCTGTTATGAGTTTTTGATGGCTTTGCTTCTATTCTTTTTTTGTAGCATTTGATGCAATGTGATAACCCTATTTTATTATGTGGCTTCAGCCCTGGAAGGATTTGTCCCCTTCCTGACCAGGCCATTTATTTGCGATACGGCACTGCGTCGCTTTAACTGACAATTGCGCGGACATGCTACATTATACCCAAACAAAATTTATGACCTTTTTTTTCCCCCCACAAAGAGAGTTTTCTTTTGGTGGTATTTGAAACATAATGGGGGTTATTTATGAAAGGCAAATCCACTTTGCACTACAAGTGCAAATTACAAGTGCAAAGTGCACTCATTTCAGATCTACCCCTCCAAGTGTACTTTCAGTGCAATTTCAAGCACTTTGCACTTGTAGTGCAACGTGGATTTGCCTTTCGTAAATAACCCCCAATATTTTGTAGTGGGCATTGTATGGCATTTTTATTATTATTATTATTTTTTAGTAATGGCGACGATCTGCGATTTTCATCGGGACTGCAACATTATGGTGGACACATCGGACATTTTTGACACATTTTTGGGATGATTGACAATTATACAGCGATCAGTGCTAAAAAAATCAACTGATTACTGTGTAAATGTCACTGACAGGGAAGGGGTTAACACTAGGGGGCTATCAAGAGTAGGGATGAGCTTCGAGTTTGAGTCGAACAATTTGGGGTGTTCGCAGCAAATTTGAAAAGCCGCAGAACACCCTGTAAAAGTCTATGGGAGAAATCTAAAGTGCTAATTTTAAAGGCTTATATGCAAGTTATTGTCATAAAAAGTGTTTGGGGACCTGGGTCCTGCCCAGGGGACATGTATCAATGCAAAAAAAAGTTTTAAAAACAGACGTTTTTTCGGGAGCAGTGATTTTAATAATGCTTAAAGTGAAACAATAAAATGGTAATATTCCTTTAAATTTCGTACCTAGGGGGTGTTTATAGTATGCCTGTAAAGGGGCGCATGTTTCCCATGCTTAGAACTGTCCCTGCACAAAGTGTAATTTCTGCAGGAAAAAAGGTCATTTAAAAGCACTCGCGGCTATAATGAATTGTCGGCTCCCCATAATACAGAGAACAGTCATTGAAAGTCATTGATAAAAAAAAAAAATTAAATGCGTGGGGTTCCCCCCAAATTCAATTACCAGGCCCCTCAGGTCTGGTATGGATATTAAGGGGAACCCCGGGTCAAATTTTAAAAAAAAAAAATGACGTGCGGTTCCCCCAAATATCCATACCAGCACGCAACCTGGCACGCCGCAGGACAAGAGGGGGGACGAGAGAGCGCCCCCCCTCCTGAACCGTACCAGGCCACATGCCCTTAACATTGGGAGGATGCTTTGGGGGTCTGTGACCCCTCAAAGCACCATGTCCCCATGTTGATGGGGACAAGGGCCTCATCCCCACAACCCTGGCCGGTGGTTGTGGGGGTCTGCAGGCGGGGGGCTTATCAGAATCTGAAACCCCCCTTTAACAAGGGGACCCCCAGATCCCGCCCCCCCTGTTTGAAATGGTAAGGGGGTGCAAAAGTACCCCTACCATTTCACAAAGAAAGTGTAAAAAATTGTTAAAAAACACACTGACACCGTTGGGAAAAGTCCTTTATTAAAAATAAAAAAAATATTCCAGCGGTGGTAATCCACTCTTGCTATCCAGCGATGGCTGATCTCTTCTCCGGGGTCCAGCGATGGGTGGGTTAAGAACTGAGGAAACAACGGATGTTGTGAAACGCGCCTTCTGATTGGCCAACACGTCACTTCCGGGCTACGGAGCTTGCGCTCCATGCTGAGGCGCACTTCTGGTTTCGACTTTTCGCGCGTCTGGACACTGGAAGACTAGCCACGCTATTGCCATCACAGCAAGGCGGCAAATTCAAAACCACCGCCAAGGATTTATCATCACTTCCCTCCTTTATGGCTTGCCAGCAGTGTACCATCTCCGCTCCTCTGTGGACCTGCCAGTGACTTTGAATATTTCTCCCCTTGTATACCTACATGCCTGATTATCATCTACTTTTGTGAGTAGCCACTTGGCTGTATGCTCTTATTCTAATAAATGCTTTCTCATATATACTGCACTTAGTCTGGCGCACTTTCTCCTCTCAAGATTGCTGCTGCCGATGGTGCATCCTCATTTGAATATCATCATATTTTAACTTTGGACATTTGTCTTTATATTTGTTTTATTATTTTAAAGAGACTTTACAGTGATTGGTCCGGGCATGCGCATTGGCTCTGGGGCCTGCTGTCTCTTGTGACGTCTTAAAGGAGCGACGTACAGCTACGGCGATTTGCCCAGCCGAGCGAACCTGCCGCAGTATAACTACGGTGGCTGGTCGGCTAGTGGTTAAACATTGTAGTGTTTTTGTGCTTTTGCTTAGGTTGTAAGCACCTTAAAAGTTCCATATTGTTTCTGTTTATATTATTGTTCCAAAATTGGCAGGGATGCGGTGCTTATAATACCCACGCATACCACTTTATCTGTAACAATCTCTTTCTGATTGTAGATGCACTGTGGCATGATTTACCTGAACACCCTATGATGAAAATTTGGCATTATTGGAGAATTATTTTAGCATCAGACAGTGAGCTCTTGGGTTGAATTTGCTGGGCCAACCAGTCCTAAGCAATTTACCAGTTGTTTTAAATTTATGTTACTTGTAGATTGTTTTCCTTATGGTGGAATGGTTGATTTTAAGTCATGCAATGATCTTTTTAAATTCCTTACCAGATTCATAGACAGCCACAACTTTCTTTCTGTGGGCTTAAGAGAACTCTATTAATCTTGAAACCACACACATTAATAGCAAAGAGACCACTAAACCCTAGACATCTCAGGTTTTTTTTTTTTTTTGTAAATCAAAAAGGTGTTTATTAAACATGTTTAGACAATTTCCAATGTACAAACAATGCGATTGCCTAAAGTTACATTTTCATTTCGTATGCATCTCACCATTCTTTTAGATTTCTCCTGTCATCACCACCTTCTTGATAACCATATATTAAAGTACATTCTGACGTACCTATTTTAACTGGTGCCGTGCACTGCAAACTTAGACATCCCAGGTTTAAATAAGACAAGTTTCACCCACCTGCTCCCCAAACTTCTAATTGTTGGCACCTAATCTGGAACACTTGATTCTAATTTCATGAATCTGAAATCATGGAAAATATAGGGTATTTATACATATTTGCAATGCAAATCTGGGTTTTTGGTAACTGTGATCATGAAAATGAATACACCATGTTCATTCCATGTGTTATGATTATTATTATATTTAAAATATATGTAAATACGTAAACCAGTAAATCAGTATGCCCATGGCATAATTCTTTCAAAATGATCCTGTTCTATAAATCAGTAATCCTCACAAACAGACTTTCTGTAGGTGCTGTGGGTCTGTTTATAAAGGGTTTGTTGTGTGATATGTAGAGCTAATGTTTGGTGGACATTTGTCCATCTTTATGGTATTTATTTTCAGAATTTCAAATTGTATTTGTATTTACATTTGAAAGACAAATCTTGTTTTTTATTGGAATCTCTGTTATGCTGTATGCAGATGCTGATGGGTAAACCTTGTTTGATATGAAATGTAGCTTACAAATTTGGTTTACCATCTCCCATGCTTTGCCAGCATGGGGACACACATGTGTTGTGTGCATCTCTGTGCTGGTGTCCAATTGTTTTCTATTGGGACATGTGGCTGCAGAGACACAGCTCTTGTGTCCCAATATGATGTGCGGACGCAAGTCCCCAAACGCACACAAGTGGATGTCATATTGGGATGCAGTGGCTGTGTCCATGTAGCAGTGTGTCCCAGTAGACAACAATGGGACACCAGCATGGGATGAATGCAACACCTGTATATCCCCATGTCAGTAACACACAATCCTGCATGGGTCATGCAGCTAATCGTCCCATGTGAAGGCCTTATGCCCCGTACACACGATCAGACTTTCAGACAACAAAACCGTGGATTTTTGTTCGAAGGTTGTTGGCTCCAACTTGTCTTGCATACACACAGTCACACAAATGTTGGCCAACAATTACGAACGTAGTGACCTACAAGACGTACGTGATATCTCCATTACGAACGCTAGTTTTACAAGACCGATCGTTTCTGGCTTGTTCTTGATTCGGAGCATGCGTGGACTTTTGTCCAACGGACTTGTGTACACACGATCAGAAAGTCAGACAGCAATAATTTGTTGGCGGAAAATTTGAGAACCTGCTAGCCAACATTTGTTGGCGGAAAGTCTGCCAAAAAATGTTTGATGGAGCATACACATGGTCGGACTCACATCCAACATTTGTTGTCGGAAAATCCGATCGTGTGTACGGGGCATTAGAGTGAGTGGGCTTGGAAAATGAATGTCATAAAATACAGACAAATTAATGTTCAGAAAACATTTGCTGGGCAATTTGCACAGTGAATCTTTTGCCAATAAAACGTAAGCCTTCTACACAGGAGGCGATTGTTGGCAGGGGATTGTCTGTTGACAGACTGTTGTCCTAAAATCTGAATGTTAGTATGCTCCTTTTGACAACTGTTGTCCAACTTTCAGCCAACAAATGTTGGATGGCAGGCTAGTAAATTTTTTCGGCGGACAACGGTCTGTTGTCAAATATTCATATGGTCAGTACACAAATCCATCACACAAAAGTCAAAAGTACAAACACGCATGCTCGGAATCAATGCTCACCAAACATGAAATTATCAGAAGGGGCCAAGAGGGTGGTGCACAAGAGCTGAAATTCCTCATAGTACGTCACTACATTCGTGTTTGTTGCACGACAATTGTGTACCATTAGTATGCAAGACAAGATCCTGGCACATGCCCTTAAGACAAAAAGCAGACGCTCAGTTGGCCAACAATTGTACCGTGTGTACGAGGCTTAAGTGTTGCAGCATAAAATTTGTTTACCCTTTTCTTATTAATACGGTTTACCTTGTCAAAGTTAATGTTGGAAACATAGTGATGACAAAATGTTAGTGATGCCAGTTTTGTGCGACACACAAACATAGATATCAGAGTCTCCTTTAAATTCTCAAAGTCACAGGATAGCAAAAACTAAACAGTCAGGCGATCCCGCTCAAGAGAATTTCACACCAAGGTAAGTTTAATTACAAAAACATTAAGAAGTTGATGGGGAATAGCTGTGGAATGGTGACTTCAAATGATCTGCAAAATCTAGCGTTACAATTTGCTGCTTATAGAAAAATTAGTTATGGGAATAATAGCATCTTGGCACAAATACATTTGCCAGTGACATTGTCATTTGCTGGAATGGTATTGATACATCTCTGGAGGGATGCTCATATGGGTGTTTTTTATAGGTTCAGTAATTATGCTTACTTGTTTTTTCATATCAAATCAAGTTTTGATTAGGTAATTTACAAGCCACCATTTACAGGCATGTAATGCTGACCCTTTTGATCTGGCTTAATGGTTTGCTGATGAGCCGTAGACAAAAGGGAAATGCATTCACTGTGATTGAAAAAAATGCAATCTCTTTTGATGCTGAAGCTGACGAAATGTAAAGCATTGCTTGTGTTTCTAGTACACCCTACAAATTTAAAGGAAAAACCTTTTTTTTTTAAAGAATAATATATATTGCATAGAATTGGTATACAAACCATATCCTCAGCTGATGATAATGAAAGCTGACCCATTCCCTGCCTGAGTGCATGTGGAAACATTGATTGCCTTCTATCCCTACTATGGCAGCTGTTTGACGATGTCTTGACTATGGAAGATGTCAATCAGGAAACATTAATTGTCTGTATGCACTTTCCAAACATGGCAAACATCCCTTGCCTGAAATAACTGGTAAACATGTATACTTCTAAAGGCCCTATCTGAACATGGCAGGCATCGCTTCCCTGGGTAAATCTGTTAACAGTTTTTATGTCTTATTGCCCTACCTGACCATTACAGACATAAGATGCCTGAGCAAATTCCTAGACATTTGTATGTCTTTAAGCCCTATCCCACCATGGAAGACATAAGAGTTTCTGGAAACGTTAAATGTTTGTAGACCCTATCCAAACATGACAGGCATCCCCTTGCTGAGTGAATTGGGAAACATTCATTGTCTGTATGTCCTCTCTGAAACTAGCAGACATCCCCTGCCTGAGTGAATCAAGAAACAATAATTGTGTATAGACCCTATCTTACCATAACAGGCATTCCTTGCCTGAGCAACATTGATATGTCTGTAGGCTCTTTCAGACCATGGTAGTCATTCCCTGCTTAAGTGAATCAGGAAATATTTATTGTTTGTAGCACCCTCATAGTTGCTTGGATGTTAGGCACATTTAGTTATTTTTGACTCCTCACTAATCAGTGGAGCAGTTGTTGATTGCTTTGGACTGTTCAGTGTTTCACAGGCTGCAGGTTTGATTATTCCCCATTGCATTCTAAACTTTTCTAGAACATAGTGAGCTGGAAAGTAAAAAAAAAAGCAGTTTGAATATTTATGGGAATTCAGCCAATCCCTGGGGAGTTGTGCTCAGTAGGTGGCTGAAGAGAACATAAATAATCTGAGGCTTAGAGCAGCTAAGTCTTGTCCTACTGAGGGAGTCCCGGCCCTTCTGGACAGACTGCTAAAGTTTGCAGTGTGTTCATCGAGGTCCCAGCTGTGGCATAGCTGGGGGGCCTACGTTTAAAGATCCTTTTCTGGAGCTAATCAAAGGATTTCACCTGGTCTGGAAAGCTCACTGAAGAGTGCCTGATAGAAGTTTAAAAGGGTCTGCCTGTGGCATTGTCAGCATTAACCTCTCCCTCATTGAAGAGTGTTTGGTAAATAATGTGACGTTGTGAGTAAGGGTGAGCCAAATACCCCCCGGTTCTGTTTGCACCAGAACATCTGAACAGGCAAAAAATACAGACAAACACTGTTAAAGTCTATGTGACACGAACATGAAAAATAAAAAGTGCTAATTTTAACGGCTTTTATGCAAGTTATTGTCAGAAAAAGTGTTTGGGGACCAGGGTCCTGCCCCAGGGGACATGTATCAATGCAAAAAAAAGTTTTAAAAATGTCAGTTTTATTGGGAGCAGTGATTTTAATAATGCTTAAAGTGAAACAATAAAAATTAAATATTCCTTTAAATATCGTGCCTGGGGGGTGTCTATAGTATGCCTGTAAAGTGGCACAGTTTTCTCGTGTTTAGAACAGTACCGCAGCAAAATTACATTTCTAAAGGAAAAAAGTAATTTAAAACTGATCGCATCTGTAATGAATTGTCGGGTCTCGGCAATATAGATAAAACTCAGAAAAAAACGGCACGGGTCCCCCCCAGTCCATTACCAGGCCATTTGGGTCTGGTATGAATATTAAGGGGAACCCTGAACCAAAATTTAAAAAAATTGCGTGGGGGTCCCCCCAAAATCCATAAAAGGCCCTTCAGGTCTGTCATAGATTTTAAGGGGAACCCTGCACCAAAATAAAAAAATGGCGTAGGGGTCCCCCCAAAATCCCTGCCAGACCTTTATCTGAGCATGCAACCTGGCAGGCCACAGGAAAAGAGGGGGGGCGAGAGAGCGCTCCCCCTCCTGAACCATACCAGGCCACATGCCCTCAACATGGGGAGGGTGCTTTGGGGTCTGACCCCAAAGCACCTTGTCCCCATGTTGATGGGGACAAGGGCCTCATCGCCACAACCCTTGCCCGGTGGTTGTGGGGGTATGGGGGTGGGGGGCTTATCAGAATCTGGAAGCCCCCTTTAACAAGGGGAACCCCAGATCCTGGCCTCCCACTATGTGAATTGGTAAGGAGTACATAGTACCCCTACCATTGCACAAAAAAGTGTCAAAAATGGTAAAAAAGACAAGAGACAACTTGGGACAAGTCCTTTATTAAAAAATAAAAATGTCCTGTGATGTAAATCCACGCCTCCCGACGGACCGAAAAAGAAAAGCAAAAAAAAAAGCCGCTTCTTCTCAATGACAGCTGTTATATAGCTGAGGGCAGGGCCACCCAGTGATGTCCCCGCCCCCTCTGACGCCACGGGCGCATACCCCCCCATGTTGAGGGCATGTGGCCTGGTACGGTTTAGGAGGGTGGCTGCTTTCTCGTCCCCCCTCTTTTCCTGCAGCCTGCCAGGTTGCGTGCTCGCATAAGGGTATGGACTTTAGAGGGACCCCTATGCCATTTTTTTTTATTTGGCGCAGGATTCCCCTTAATTTCCATACCAGACCTGAAGGGCCTGGTATAGATTTTGGGGGGACCCTCACGCAATTTAAAAAAAAATTGATCTGGGGTTCCCCTTAATATCCATACCAGAAGAGTTTTATCTATATTGCCGAGACCCGACAATTCATTACAGCCGCGATCAGTTTTAAATGACTTTTTTCCTTTGGAAATGTAATTTTGCTGCGGTACTGTTCTAAACACAGGAAAAATGTGCCACTTTACAGGCATACTATAGACACCCCCCAGGCATGATATTTAAAGGATTTTTTCATTTTTATTGTGTCCCCTTTTAGGCATTAAAAAAATCACTGCTCCCAAAAAAATGGCTGTTTTTAAACTATTTGTTTGCATTGATACATGTCCCCTGAGGCAGGACCCGGGTCACCAAACACTTTTTATGACAATAACTTGCATATAAGCCTTTAAAATTAGCACTTTTGATTTTTCATGTTAGTGTCCCATAGACTGTAACAGTGTTCCTGCGGCTTTCGAATTTGCCTCGAACAATGCATATTGTTCGGTGTTCGCCGAGCATCCAAACTACCAAAGTTCGACCATCCCTTGTTGTCAGTACAGACCTGAGCTCAGGGTTCTAATGACTGTGTGCTGTTTCCTTTGGGTGGAAGAGCCAGTGGCATTTTTGACTGGGATAGCTTTTAACCATTTTAGTACCGGGCACTTTCACCCCCTTTCTGCCCAGGCCATTTTTTTGGAGACAGATTGAATTGGTATTTAATCTAATTTAATTTAAAATAAATGCCCTTGAAGACACCAGGGATGTGTGACATCATATTGGCCTAGGCTGGAAAGCAGAAAGTAACTGAAGAAATGTAAAAATAAAAAAATAAGAAAAAAACTTAAAACTAGTAAATCTAATATCACTTTCTATCAATATTTTAATGCTAGCAGCAAAGGGATTAAAAATAGTTAGTGTTGCTTGAGAGAGCAAAGTTCTACATTAACTGCTGCAGAAAAAAAATCACTTATCCTGCTTTCCTGGATAGGGTTGTGCTGTGTGACAGTGCTGTGTAAGTTTTAGGATTGGATGTACAAAAATAGAACCCCTTTGTTAGGTAAAGCAGCTCCCTGTTTATGTATTTCCTCTATGTATGTAGCTAATTGCCTGAAATTCTGCTTTAATATGTGTATGAATTCACATTTATCATCATGATAAACATTACTTAACCTCTTATGCCATTTTTCATTTTATGATAAAAGAGACTAAATTAAGTGTTTCTTTAAATAGGGCTGCTGGACGGGAAGATTAAACTAACCTGATCAATTTGAAATTGCTAACTGAATTAAAAATATACAGTGTAATTTGTATGTTGTTAACTGGGCAAAACACAGGGATAAGAAAAAATCTGCTAAGTAGCTGCATGCAGATCCCTTAATTATCTACCAGAGATAATATTTATACAGACCTTTCTAGCTTTTTCTCAAATACAAATCTTTTTTATTTCATTCCCATAATATGCTTCAGCTATAATTGTAAGGCTTATAGCAGAATGTATGCATTGGCTCTAACAAAGAGAGAGGTCATAGATCTGGACTGATTCCTGTAGACTCTCCTTGTCTGTGGTTAGAAAATGAATAGACCAAGCATTGGATAGCCTCATATTGCAGGCTTTTGACAGCTTGAGTCTGTTTGTGCAGCACATCGTGTTCAAGAATATGTCAGGAGGTGGGGAAGGTGGAGCAATAACTGAAGACTTAGAAAGCATAGTAGCAATAAACTGGAGACTGAATAGAAATGGGAACTTTTATAAGTAGACAGTGACCCTTAAAATGTTTAAAAAGACTTTTGTTACTGTTACTTCTAAAAGAATGTTTCTGGAAATGAAGGGGGTGTGTTCTGACATTGTATTTTGTCTATAAGGTCCATTCACAAAGTTATAACACATGTGTTATTTGCCCTCACAATTGTTATAGTGATCATTATAACAATCCTTGCATGTCTTATAGCTTTGTGAATTCGACCTTTATCACTAAGGACTGTTTTAGTAGCTGAGTACAATACAGCCCATGCAGGATTCCTAGAAAAGTATAACTTTTAACATTTGAACATTGGTGTAGTTGTTTTAAACACAAGGGTTTTAGTGCTAGAAATATTAGCACAAGCGGTCATTATTCCATCTTACACCCTTTTCATACCTGAAAAATTACTTTCTCACCCCCAAAATATAATCAAAACCAAAAGTAGCTATCACTGAGTCATAATTTAATGTTATCCTCAAAGACTGCCTTAAACTGAACCCCTAAATGTAAGACTGTAAGACTGCCTTAAACTGAACCCCTAAATGTAACCCTTTTTGTGAAAGCATTATTCCATTTATTTTATAACTTTCAGGCTCCCCTCCCTTATTAAAATAACAAAGCTGCCAAGCTCTACTTACCCCCTCCAACCTCTTCCTCTGTTGCTAGTCCTTTTTGGGTTGAATGACAGTCAGCAACATTTTACCCATTTTCTGCAAGTCCAGCATGGCTTTGACAATGCTGCTGTCCAGGGGTGGCTATGTTGCTTCTCCACAGATGCAGTTGAGGAGTTAATGTTCCCATCTTAAGACTGGAAGTATCATGGCCTGGACTTTAACCTGGGACCTCTGCTATGTCTGGTAATGGCTCTTCTCGCTGAGCTACCTGTAATGCTGGACAGAACTCTGTCTGATCTATTGGACAACCCTGCTTTGTGCCTTAAAGTGGTTCTAAAGGCTAAAGGTTTTTTACCTTCATGCATTCTATGAAGGCCCCACCAATTCTTACCTGAGCTCCCTCCGAACCAGCAATGTTCAAGCCTCAGCTGACCCAAGACTCTCCCTCCTCATTGGCTGAGACAGCAGCGGAAGCCTATTGCCTATCACAGCCACTGAGTCAATGAGGAGAGAGCGGGGGCAGAACAGAGCTGTGGCTCTATGTATCTTATGGACGCATAGAGCAGCGGCTCGGGAGTGAGCATGCAGCATGCAGCTTTCTCTGGGGGCACTGCTGAAGGAGGAGGCGCTAGAAAGGGACCCAAAAAGAAGAGGATCAGAGCTGCTCTGTACAAAACCATTGCACAGAGTGGATAAGTATAACATATTTGTTATTTTTTTTTAAAAACAAAAACAAAGCTTTAATAACACTCCACTTTAACTTCTGATGAACCTTGAACTCTGTGCTCCTCTCATTAACTTCCTGATTTAAGCCATGTCTCTGAACTTCCTGTTTGCCAGATTATTGTGCTCTCTCCAGCCAGTATCTCGCTCTCGTCTTCCCTGCTGCTGTCCATATTTTGCTACCACTCGTTATCAATCCTTGGCTTGTTCCTCAACTACGCTTCTGCCTGTTCCCAACCTGCAACTACTTGTTATCGACCCTTGGCTTGTTCCTTAACTATGCTTCTGTTTGATCCTTACCTGCTTACTGCATCTGCTACTTGACCTCAGCTTGCTAACCTCCTGGTGGGGCGATCCTGAGAACCGTGACATGGTACTAACACGCAGCAAAATCCATCTCCACCATCAGGCGTTCTGGTGAACATGGGTTAGTACTTATGCTCCGCACCTCAGGTGAGCCCATGTCATCTGCCAGGATGACTGCCTGTGTACCTATCCTGTTGGTTGATGGCAGTCACGCAATTGCTATAGCAACTAGTCTTCGAGCTTCACCCCAGATTGTGTGTTACTGGATGAACTAATGTAGCCACCACATCCAATGATTGGTAATCTATAATGTTACATTTTTGTTTTTGGGTTTAATTACACTTTAGCCACTTCCCCTCTTGAACCACCTATGTATTACTTGCACATTTCATATATCTAGCGTACCATTACCAAGCTCCATGTTTTTACTCCCTCAATACCAGCATGTTTCTTCATTTTCAAGAAATTGTACAGGCCTTGCATTTTTATTGGCTATGGTTTAAAATAGAAAGTAAGGGACTTTTTTCACATTGTTTGGTCTTTTTCCTTTGCATAGAAAAAAATAAAATGAAACTGTGGATATCAAATATCACAAAAAGGAAGCTCTATATGTCTAAAATATGCTAAAAAGATTCATGTTGGTACAGTGTTGCATAACAACATGATAATCAGTCAAAGCATAACAAGGCTGAAAAAAAAATAGCCTGGTAATTAAGGGGTGAATTGTGATGGTACTGGGGTAATTAACAGTAAAAGTGACAGCACTGTATATAAATTTCTGTTACCCAAGGAAATATGAGAACTATACCATATTATATCATGACAGTTACAAATAACTTCTAGCCAAACTTGAAGTGCAAAAACTGAAATTTTTGTGCAAGGTTCCTAGTTTCACTTCAGCAGACTGCAGTGTATGCACCTGTTTAGAATACAGATAAATACATGTACATGTTTATTTTATAGAGTCATGATTACTAGGTGGTGGCTGTTATGATTAGCATATTTTCTACCAATAGAAAGTGACGACTTCTGTATCTGTCACTGTTGCTTAAAACTGAAGTTTAGGTATGGACTAATTTGCATAGTTACATTGTAAGTATGTGTTGGCCCTACCGTTCCCCAAGGAATCTGTAATTCACTGTAATAGGCACCACTACTACTGTTGCTAGTTTCTAGTTTCCATGTCAAGGGGCAGGACTGCTGCTAGTGAACACAGGAGATCGCTCACATGACACAGGCACCATTCAGAGAACACTGCGTTTTGTCAATGAATGCAAACCATTCTCTGATTGGATGTGGTAGAGATGGTGGCATCATCACCTTGCCTCTCTGCTTCATCTTCACTCATAGTAGCCATACCCACTAGAGTGATTTCCAGCTTCCATAGTGATCAGCCCGATATGGCACCTACCTACTTATTTACATTGGTCCAAGCTGGTACAATGTAACTATGAAAATAGTCCATATGCAAACTTCAGCTTTAAAGGTTAGTAAACCCTAAAAAATAAATTTCTCTCATTTGCTTAATTTTGTTTTGTTATATATTGCATATACCATTGAAAGTGTTTTGTTATTGGTCCAACTTGTAAGCTATTGCTGATCGGGCATGGCTTCTTCATTAGATAAACTGGTAATGGGTTAGAAGAGGTCCACAGAGTCCATCAGGTTGCTGTTAATTACCTGATAATGACATGGTTTTGTCCTTCTTTGATTTTTCTTCTGTGTTATTTCTTTTAATTGATGACTGTGTTCATGCTATTCATAACCCTGTTTAGTTTTCATGCAACTACTATGTAAATTACGGTTCAGCTACCTGACTGCATAATAGGTTGCTCATGGGTTAAATGCTATAGACTGATAATGTTTCATTTTCTGGAACCAGAAATGTATGCTGAGAAGTTTTGTACTTTTGTATGCTCTCTTTCATAGCTTTAACCACTTTCAGACCGGACCAATTTGCAGCCAAAGGACCAGGCTCCTTTTTGCGATTCGGCACTGCGTCGCTTTAACTGACAATTGCGCGGTTGTGCGACGTGGCTCCCAAACAAAATTGACGTCCTTTTTTTCCCATAAATAGAGCTTACTTTTTATGGTATTTGATCGCCCCTGCGTTTTTTATTTTTTGCGCTATAAACAAAAAAGAGCGACAATTTAAAAAAAAAAACGCATTCTTTTTTATTTTTTGCTATAATAAATATCCCCCAAAAATATATACAAAAACATTTTTTTTCCTCAGTTTAGGCCGATACGTATTCTTCTACATATTTTTGGTAAACAAAAATCGCAATAAGCGATTATTGATTGGTTTGCGCAGAAGTTATAGTGTTTACAAGATAGGGGATAGATTTATAGCATTTTTATTAATAATTTTTTTTTATTAGTAATGGGGGCGATCAGCGATTTCTATTGTGACTGCGACATTATTGGGCGGACACATCGGACATTTTTGACACATTTTTGGGACCATTGTCATTTATACAGCAATCAATGCTATTTAAATGCATTGATGCCTGTATAAATGACACTGGCAGTGAAGGGGTTAACCACTAGGTGGCAGTGTAGGGGTTAAGTATGCCTAGGGGTGTGTTTCTTACTGTGGGGGGCGCGGCTGTCAGCTAGTGAATGCTGATCTCTGCTCCAATCACAGGGAGCAGAGATCGGCGTCACTAGTTGCTAGGCAGAACGGGGAGATGCTGTTTATTTCCGTATCTCCCCGTTCAGCCTTCCCGTGAGACGATCGCGGGTGTCCCCGTGGCGATCGAATCCACGGGACCCGTGACCGGCCTCACGGGGGTCCCGACCGGTGCGGGAGCGCGCCGCTCCCGGCGTGCTCCCGATGGCACGGCGGCATTTAAAAAGGGACTTATATATACACCCTTATGCCTGTCCATGCCATTCTGCCGACGTACATCGGCGTGCGCCGGTCGGGAAGCGGTTAATAAAAACCATTGGAATAAAAGAGTTTTGTTATATCTGTTAATCACTTCAGCTCTGGAAGGTTCACCCCCCTTCCTGACCAGGCCATTTTTTGCGATACTGCACTGTGTTGCACCCAAATAAAATTGATGTAATTAATTTTTCCACAAATAGAGCTTTCTTTTGGTGGTATTTGATCACCTCTGCAGTTTTTATTTTTTGCGTTATAAACAAAAAAAGACAGAAAAGTTAAAAAAAAAACACAATATTTTTTGTAGTCTGCTATAAAACATACCCAATAAAAAAATTTAAAAAATTGAATTTCTTCATTAATTTAGGCCAATATGTATTCTGGGTTCCCCATTGAGAAAGACACATTTGTCGAAACTGGTCTGGGAGGGCATGCAGTGACGCCACCATATGACTTAGAGGAGGACGGGCTCCCACAATTGCCGGCCGGCATTTTTTACATGCGCATATAACATTTGGATAAATGTGAGTGCTTCTTATTTTGTTTTAAATAAATTGTTTTATATCGGATTTACACTATGGGCTGCCTCTTTTCCTTCACTTCTCATATGGACTCTATGTGAGCAATTTCGTCCCCTACATCCCTATCGTTTGGATTATCGGTAGTTGCCACAAGAACACAGGAGGGATTGCAGCCATTGGTCATCCATTACTTTAGCAGAGCTTTCATACCTCTGCTTTCTGGTAAGCAGCCAGCTTATAAGGGTGTCGGGCACTGTGTTCACTATTTGTTGCCATTTTCAAGTCACCTGGGTGCCTTAATTGTCTACTTTGCAACATCAGGATTATTTTCTCCATCAATATTTATTCCTGATATGTCTCCACCTGAACATTGTTGATACAGCTCGACCTTTGCTTTTGACCAACACCCTCAGAACATTGTTGCTAAAGAGACTGTAGCTGTCAAGAGACTGTCTACCTTCAGAGGACATTAGGGTCCCTGTAGGCAGTACAAGTCCTCATCACTAAGGACATCCTGTGGAGCATATTTGCATTTGTTCAACTATATTAGTTTTTGTGGTTTATCACATTTTTTGTTGGCGCAGCTTCATTTTTTACATCAATATGTATTCTGCTACATGTTTTTGGTAAAAAAATCCCAATAAGCGTACATTGATTAGTTTTGCGCAAAAGTTATAGCGTCTACAAACTTTGGGATAGATTTATGGACTTTTTATTTTTTTATTTTTTATATTAGTAATGATTTCGATCAGCGATTTTTAGCTGGACTGCGACAATGCGGCTGACAAATCGGACACCTAACTGACTTTGATACTTTTTTGGGGACCAGTGACACCAATACAGTGATCAGTGCTAAAATTGCACTGTCATTGTACTAATGACACTGGCAGGAATGGGGGTTAACATTAGGGGCGATCAATATTTCTTACTGTGTGGGGGATGGTTTAACTGTAAGAAGACGAGATCCATGTTCCTGCTTAGCTGAAACACAAGATCTCTGTCTTCCTTACTAGTAGAACAGTGATCTGCCTTGTTTACATAGGCAGACCGCCGTTCTGCCTCTCTCTGAACGATCGCCAAATTCCAGGAAAAAATCATGTATAGGTACATGATTATGCGCTTAAGGGCCGCCCTGCTGCAGTGTATGTACATGGGGTGGTCCTTAACCACTTCAGCCCCGGAGGATTTGGCTGTTCAATGACCAGAGCACTTTTTATAATTTGGCACTGCGCTGCTTTAACTGGTAATTGCGCGCTCATGCAATGCTGTACACAAATGGAATTTGAGTCCGTTTTTTTCCCACAAATAGAGCTTTCTTTTGATGGTATTTGATTGCAATTTTTTTTTTTTTTTGCAATATAAACAGAAAAAGACCGAAACTTTTGAAAGAAAATTATATTTTCTACTTTTTGTTATAAAAAAAAAATCCAATAAACTCAATTTTAGTCATACATTTAGGCCAACATGTATTCAGCCACATGTCTTAGGTAAAAAAAAAATGTATATTTATTGGTTTGCACAAAGTTATAGCGTCTAAAAACTGGGGTACATTTTCTGTAATTTACACAGCTTTTAGTTTATGACTGTCTTGTTTCTTGAGGTGCTAAAATGGCAGGGCAGTACAACCCCCCCCCCCCCCCAAAAAAAATAACCCCATTTTGGAAAGTAGACACCCCAAGGAATTTGCTGAGAGGCATGTTGAGCCCATTGAATATGTTATTTTTTTGTCACAGGTGCCATGGTTATATGTGGAATTACACCCCAATATACATTCTGCTGCTTCTGAGTATGGGGATACCTCACGTGTGAGACTTTTTTGAAGCCTTGTTGTGTACAGGACCCCGAAAACCAAGCACCGCCTTCAGGATTTCTAATGCCGCGTACACATCGCTAGCCCCATCGCCTGGTATGGATTTAAAGGGGAATCCCTACGCCGTGGGGGTTCCCCCTAAATCCATATCGGACCCTTATCCGTGCCCTCAACATGGGGTCCCCCCACCCCAAAGCCCCTTGTCCCCATGTTGATGAGGAAAAGGGCCTCTTCCCGACAACCCTGGCCATTGGTTGTAGGGGTCTGCAGGCGGGGGGCTTATCGGAATCCAGGAGCCCCCTTTAATAAGGGGGCCCCCAGATTCCGGCCATCCACCCTATGTGAATGTGTATTGGGTACGATGTACCCCTACCCATTCACTTGGTGAAAAAAGTGTAAATAAAAAACACAAGTTTTTAAAATACTTTATTAGACAGCTCCGGGGGTCTTTTCCGTCTTGGGGGGTCTTCTCGCCGGACTCCTCCGCTATCTTCTGCTAGCTCTTTTACAAGCGGAGGAGCCCGGCTTTCTTCTTCGACGTCGCCACCGTCCTGGGGTATTCTTCCGACTTCGGGGATCTTGTCCCGCTCTTCGGTTCTTCTTGCCGGGCCTCTGCTTTCTTCTTACAGCTCTCTTACTAGCGTTGGCCCTGTCTTCTGTCGCTGTCGCCTTCTGCTTCTTCTGCTTCTTCTTTCATCTCCCGATGTTGACACAACGCTGTCTCCGCTTGTAATGGCCGAGACGTGTTGCGTGGCCACTTATATAGGGACAAGGGGCGGGATCACCACCTCATGTCACATGGTGACCCCACCCCCTTATGATGTCACAGTCCCGGAGGATGCCCCATATACCCATGTGTGGGACTTTTTTGCAGTCTAACTGCCTACAGGACCCCGAAAACCAATCACCGCCTTCAGGTACTTGGTTTTTAGGGTCCTGTATGCGGCTAGGCTCCCAAAAAGTCTCACACATGTGGTATCCCCATACTCAGGAGAAGCAACAGAATGTATTTTGAAGTGTAATTTGACATATAACCATGCCATGTTTGAACAATATATCATTTAGTGACAACTTTGTGTAAAAAAAATTCCCGAAAACTTGTGGCAAAATATAAAATATTCCATGGACTCAACATGCCTATCAGCAAATAGCTTGGGGTGTACTGTCCTGGCATTTTATGCACAACTTTAGAAACTTATTTCACACCACTCTTCTAACCACTTGAAGACAAAGCCCTTTCTGACACTTTTTGTTTACATGAAAAAATATAATTTTTTTGCTAGAAAATTACTTTGAACCCCCAAACATATATATATATTTTTTTAAAGCAAAGGCCCTACAGATTAAAATGTTGGGTGTTGCAACTTTTTTTTTTCACACAGTATTTGTGCAGAGATTTTTCAAACACAATTTTTTGGGAAAAAAAAAACACTTTTCTAAATTTTAATGCACTAAAAAACACACTATATTGCCAAAATGTTTGATGAATTAAAAAGTACATGCATACCAAATACGACATGCTTTAAAATTGTGCACATAATGCGCAGCGTTGACAAACTACATACATTTTTAAAAACCTTTAAAATCCCTTATAAGTTACCACGTTAGATTTCCAAAGGAGGTCTACTTCTAAAGTTACTGCCCTCAATCTGACCTTTGCGGTGATACCTCACATGCATGTTTTTTTTAAATGATTTATTTTGCTTTTTTGTTTTATTTTTAAACTGTTCCTTTAATTTTTTTTTGTTTATATATAATTTTTATTGTTATCTCAGGGAATGTAAATATCCCCTATGATAGCAATAGGTAGTGACAGGTACTCTTTTTTGAAAAAATTGGGGTCTATTAGACCCTAGATCTCTCCTCCCAATGGCGCTGTTTATATCCAGTGAAACCTAAGTCATAAAATGCTTCGTAGCTTCTGGTTTCTTAGGCCATAGAGGTGATTGGAGACATTCTGGTCTCCGATCAGCTCTATGGTCAGCTGGCGGAACCACTGGCTGCATTCCCGGGTTCCCTGTTGGGACAGGAGAGCCCGAGAAAACAATGGAAGACAGTGGGGGGGGGCATTCCCTCCCACTGCTTGTAAAAGCAGTCTAGAGCCTAATTAGCCGCTAGGATTGCTTTTACATGAAAGCCGACCACTGGCTAAAAGAATGATACCAAGATGATACCTAAACCTGCAGGCATTATTCTGGTCTAACCACTCAAAGTCCAGCAACATACCAGTACGTTGCTGGTCCTTGTTGGGCATATATTGTAATGTTCTTTTTTTCATGCAGCCTGTAGGCTGAACGAAAAAAAGCGATTGATTGGTGGGTATGTCCACCATTAGAATATTGCCCTTTTTCCGCCCACTTCTAATGATAGACATACACGCACCATTTTTTTTGAACTGTGGTGGTGAAATCACCTCCTACAGCACTGGAGTCGCTGATTTTCACATCGTGAGAGCAAACGATGTTGCTGTCAAGATAAATAAATCAGTACTGCAGCTGAATGGCATACCTGAAAAGCAAACAATGGTAACGATAAAACATTAACTCAATAAAACAACTTGATTTTTTAACGTAATCTGTTCCTAAAAAATATATGCGAAGCATGGGGCAATCTGCCCCTAATGTTAGGAGCAAATTGCTCCTCCACCCCTGCCCCCATGCTTCGGCATATAGAGCAAAATAGAACAATAGAGAGCAAACAATAGAGCGGACAATAGAGAGCCAACATAAGAAAGAGAAAAAAAAATAAAAACTATTTTGGCTTTTTTATTTAAAACATTTTTTTGTGGGTTTTTCTTTTGCACTTTTATATAAACTGTAAACTGTAAACGTTCCAGATTAGGGTCTCTCAAAATGTGATGGCCATCTCATCTTTCGAGACCATGTGTAATTGTGCCTAGGACTGTGCAATGCTGTACCCAAGGCTAATACTCCACTAGTGTGTGGTAGCATTTGAAACAGTTACCAATGCAAAGACCAGGTTGGTCAGGACAGGAGGGACAATAAAATCCTGCCTATATCTGTGCTTTCTACAGACACAACAGACCCAACTTTGGGGATTTGTTTGGGTAGGGGTACCAGGGAGGACATGCAGAAAATGCCTCTCATGCAGCCAGCTCACTGCATTTGGATTGGGAAGTTGGGCACCAGCACCACCAGCACTGGAAACAGAAGGGCTGTGATGATCTCTTCCTGTAATTTAAGGAAGGATCCAGTTCGTCCTGAAGCTTTGTATAGCACATAGGCCTTCAGCAGAGCCAATTGGAATAAGTATACAGACACTTTTTTATACCAGCATCTGGCCTTACGGGCAGTCAGGTACGGCGCCAACAACTGATCATTGAGATCCACCCTTCCCATATTAAGGTTATATTCGTGGACACAGAGGGATTTCTCCACAACACCAGTTGCAGTAGGAATTTGGACCATGGTGTCTGCGTGAAGGGAGGACAGAACGAAAACCCTCCACTTCACAGCGAGCAAATTTTGACATCTTAAGCAGGCTCTCTCCCCCAGCCTAAGACGGGAATCTACAAGCCGCTGGAGTAAGTCCCGGCGATTAGATCGCACGGTGCCACATGCACCAATTCCACAATCAAACAAGTGACTAAAAAGTGGCACGCTTGTGTAATAATTGTTCCTATGTAGTCTGGGCCGTTCTCTGGCTCTTGCCTCGTAAACCATACAACTATATGTATAGCCTGTTGCCCTGTCACAGAGCCTATACATCTTGACCCCATATCTGGCACTTTTGCTAGGAAAATACTGTATGAATGACAAGCGGCCTGAAAACTTATTTAGGGACACATTAACACCGACAACTTGATCGGGAGTAAACAAGGCTGCAAACTGCTGGTTGAAGTGGTTTATGAGGGGCCAAATTTTGTAGAGCCAATTGTATTCAGAGTCACCCTGAGGACGACAGAGTTCATTGTCATTGAAATGCATGAACCGCAAGATCTGCTTGTATTGTGTCCTGGTCACGGAAGCAGTGAACACGGCATATGGTGAATTGGGTCAGTGGACCAATATGACTGAAACTCACATTTTTTAGTTATGCCCATGAGGAGGGATAAGGAGGAGGGATAAGCCCAGGAAGGTCTTAAATTGGGAGACCGTAATATGTTTCCAATCTCTGGCAAGGGTCAACTGGGGATTAGCGGCGATGAATTGACCAGCATACAAATTGCTTTGGTCAACAATAGATCTATAGAGATCTTCCATGAAAAACAGCGACTAAAAATCAAGTGAAGTAAAATCAACTGTTTCCATCTGTATTCCGGGTTGGCCAGTAAATGGGGGAAGTACGGGTGCTGCAGAAGTGGTGGGCTCCCAATTCGGATTGGCAAATGCAGCAGGAAGGGCACTATGGGCTTGATGGGCCTGTCTTTGTCTTCATGGTGGCTGCGGGACCCTAGTTGTGATAGCCACCTCACCCGCTTGAACTGCACTTATGGGACTCGCCACGTCACCATGTGATACTGAAGTGCTGGATGTACGACCAGGATATACTAGGCCACTGGTGCTTGCCAGTTCACCAGAAGGATGAGCGGCACTAGTACTGGCTCTCTGCTCCATATGAGAGCCCTGCGGTTCTTGCACCTCAACAACAGCAGAAGGACAGAGTCGGATACACCGGACCTTGGCAGGGACTTCGTCATCAGAGCTATCTGTCAGGGTGCCGCTGCTGTCCACGGGTTCCTATTCTGAGCCTGAATCTGACAGGTGGGTGAGTTCCTCTTCACTCTCATTTGTCATGCTCAGAAATGTGTAAGCCTATTCACTAGTGTACCTTCGATTGGAAATGTTTGCCTCTAAATTTACTGGTACACTAGTGAGTATTACAGGAAAAAAGAGCACCTGACTGTCAGCGACTGCTTCCAACGCCCTAAAAAAAAAGTTAGCATTCGCAAGGATCAGGCCTGCCTTTGCGAATGCTGCAGTTATGTGTTTATTGTTTTGTAAGTGACAGTGATCGATTGATACTGCACTTGTGTGGGCTGGACTGGGCTGGGCTAGACGGAGGGGCTAAACGCAAGTGCTAGCAGGTATCTGGGCTGATCCCACTAACAATGTGTTTTTGGCAACCCTAAACTACTCGGACGCTAGTATAGATCTGATGAGATCAGATATTGATCCGTTCAGACGCTATACTACTAAGGGAGGTGTATGGTGCGTGGGTGTTAGCGCTACTGGCACTAATATGATGCTGCCTGGGGCGGCGCAGACCCTAATTGACGCTAAAACCTAACTGATATCACCTGTCGGGTGATCAGGGGGTTAAACCTTTTATTAGGTAATATACGGTGGGTGCCCTGACGCTATAAAAAAAAAAACTGACCAGCTCCACCCGTGACACTAATACAGGGATCACTGGTTAAGGGGTTAAACTTTTATTAGGGGGGTTAGGGGAGTCTGGGGTTACTACTAAGTACACTAATTATGATTAGTGTCACAAATAACACCAGTACAGTGATCAAAGAAAAATATCAACACTGCACTGGGTTACACAGTGACAGGGAGTGAAGGGGTTAACTGGGGAGCAATCAAAGGGTGATCAGGGGGTGAAATATGTGTACTGTGTTAGTGTAGTGTTGGTGCAACTCATGTTTGGATGTTCTCTCTCCTCTCTCTGGAATGGAAAAGAGTTCCACGAGGAATTTGCCTCAGGAGTGGAAGGAAATATGGGTCAGTGTGCCCAAGCAAGCCGGCAGGGTGAGCAGGCGGCGGGCACTGCACACAGACTAACGGCTGCCTGTCTGAGCTGAGTCACCGGGTCCGCGGACGAGGGAGGAGAACAACATACTATGTAAATGCTGCTGTGTCCAATAGCAGGTTACACCGCCGTGGCGCCGTTCTCCTGGCCTTTCCCCCAACGTCAGCGGCCCCAGTGCATGGCGGGAGTTGTAGTTCTCCACAGCACAGACACACAGACTTCAACTTGGTGCCTGTGCTCTGCAGAGACTACAACTCCCAGATTGCGCTGCAGGGCACTCAGAGAGAACATCACGTGCTTGCTGCCTTATAGTATAGTAACACGAGGAGCAGGTAGGTAAATCTCTTACTACATCTTACTACATGCTGTCTGTACCCTGTCTGTCTATGGTCTCATCATGGGGCACAGTAGCAGCATTTTATGGGCACAGTGGTGGCATTTGATATGGCACAGTGGCAGAATTTGATGGGGCAGAATTTTATGGGGCACAGTGGCAGAATTTGATGGGGCACAGTGGCAGAATTTGATGGGGCACAGTGGCTGTGTTTGATGGCACAATGGTGGCATTTGGGCACAGTGGCAGCATTTGATGGAGCACAGTGGCTGCGTTTGGGGCACAGTGGCAGAATTTGATGGGCACAGTTGTGGCATTTGATGGGGCACAGTGGCAGAATTTGATGGGGCAGAATTTGATGGGGCAGAATTTGATGGGGCACAGTGGCAGAATTTGATGGGGCACAGTGGCTATGTTTGTTGGCACAATAGTGGCATTTGGGCACAGTGGCGGCATTTGATGGAGCACAGTGGCTGCGTTTGGGGCACAGTGGCAGAATTTGATGGGCACAGTTGTGGCATTTGATGGGGCACAGTGGCAGAATTTGATGGGGCACAGTGGCAGAATTTGATGGGGCACAGTGGCTGCGTTTGATGGGGCACAGTGGCTGCGTTTGATGGGGCACAGTGGCAGAATTTGATGGGGCACAGTGGCAGAATCTGATGGGGCACAGTGGCTGCGTTTGATGGGCCACAGTGGCAGTATTTGATGGGCACATTGGCAGTATTTGACTGGCACAGTGGCAGTGTTTGATGGGCACAGTGGTGGCATTTTATGGGGCACAGTGGCAGATTGATGTGGCACAGTGGCAGAATTTTATGGGCACAGTGGTGGCATTTGATGGGGTACAGTGGCAGAATTTGATGGGGCACAGTGGCAGAATTTGATGGGGCACAGTGGCTGTGTTTGATGGCACAATGGTGGCATTTGGACACAGTGGCGGCATTTGATGGAGCACAGTGGCTGCGTTTGGGGCACAGTGGCAGAATTTGATGGGCACAGTTGTGGCATTTGATGGGGCACAGTGGCAGACTTTGATGGGGCAGAATTTGATGGGGCAGAATTTGATGGGGCACAGTGGCAGAATTTGATGGGGCACAGTGGCTGTGTTTGATGGCACAATGGTGGCATTTGGGCACAGTGGCGGCATTTGATGGAGCACAGTGGCTGCGTTTGGGGCACAGTGGCAGAATTTGATGGGCACAGTTGTGGCATTTGATGGGGCACAGTGGCAGAATTTGATGGGGCACAGTGGCAGAATTTGATGGGGCACGGTGGCTGCGTTTGATGGGGCACAGTGGCTGCGTTTGATGGGGCACAGTGGCAGAATTTGAAGGGGCACAGTGGCAGAATCTGATGGGGCACAGTGGCTGCGTTTGATGGGCCACAGTGGCAGTATTTGATGGGCACAGTGGCAGTATTTGATGGGCACAGTGGCAGTGTTTGATGGGCACAGTGGTGGCATTTTATGGGGCACAATGGCAGATTGATGTGGCACAGTGGCAGAATTTTATGGGCACAGTGGTGGCATTTGATGGGGCACATTGGCAGAATTTGATGGGGCACAGTGGCATCATTTGATGGGCACAGTGGCTGCGTTTGGGCATAGTGGCTGCGTTTCAAGGGCACAGTGGTAGCATTTGATGGAGCACAGTGGTAGCATTTGATGGGCACAGTGATAGCATTTGATGGGCATAGTGGCTGCATTTGATGGGCACAGTGGCTGCAATTGATGGGCACAGTGGCTGCAATTGATGGGCACAGTGGCTGCAATTGATGGGCACAGTGGTGGTGTTTGATGGGCACACTTAGGCTGCAATTGATGTTTTTTTTCCTGAATTTTTCAGTTTGTTTTCACCCCCCCCCCCCCCCCCCAAAAAAAATTTTGAGCACCAGCCACCACTGGATGGGATCATCATTGTGCCGCTTCTCCTTACTTGTTGAATGACAGGCTGAAAGCATTTCCATTCCAGTGTGGGCTTTGAGGAAGGCCGTTGAATGAGGCTGGCTGTCGTTCAAACTGGACTTATTTATCTTGCTGCAGTTCTGCTTTCAAAATAAACGTCAGGCAAACAGCTATTCACACACATATGTGAAATGTTTCATCTACCAAAAGATTTAAAATTCTGTGCTCCGATTTTTGGGATTCATATTCCTCTGCCAGACAGTACAGCCAGAATGGTGCACCACCTTCTCTATTACAGTTAAGTAATAAAGAAGTGTTATTTACCCTCTCCCTAAACCTGCTGATAATGAAGAAGCATTACACTAATAAGTTATCAATTATGCTCATTCTGTTGTTATCATGGCCGCGCAGTCTCTGACCATCGCCTATATCATTGTCCCCACACAGTCTCTGACCGTCTCCTGTATCATTGTCTGCACAGTCTCTGACCGTCTCCTGTATCATTGTCCGCACACAGTCTCTGACCATCTCCTGTATCATTGTCCGCACACAGTCTCTGACCATCTCCTGTATCATTGTCCGCACACAGTCTCTGACCATCTCCTTTATCATTCTCTGAATAGTCTCTGACCGTCTCCTGTATCATTGTCTGCACACAGTCTCTGACCATCTCCTGTATCGATGTTTGAATAGTCTCTGACCGTTTCCTGTATCATTGTCTGAATAGTCTCTGACCATCTCCTGTATTATTGTCCACACACAGTCTCTGACCGTCTCCTGTATCATTGTCTGAATAGTCTCTGACCGCCTCCTGTATAAGTGCCTGCACAGTCTCTGACGTCTCCTGTATTATTGTCCACACACAGTCTCTGACCATCTCCTGTATCATTGTCTGAATAGTCTCTGACCGTCTCCTGTATCATTGTCCACACAGTCTCTGACCATCTCCTGCATCTTTGTGGCGGGAGTGGGGCCTCATGTCTAAGTTTTGCCTAAGGCCTCACAAAGTCTAGAGCCACCTCTGCCTGTGTGGGCAAACATGGCCCTTGCATGGGTGTACACTTAAATATTCCTGTGAGAATAAGGCCTTGAAGGAAATGTTCAGGGATTGAAGAGATGTGAAAGCCCTGAAATGCTTTAATAGCTTAATCTGCATTATAGTGTGGAGAAAATAGAAACACATTAAATAATGTAATCACTAGATGTATTAACTGCATATGGCTGCAGTATTTTTCTGATAGTGGATTTTAGGTCACTTAACATTTATTTTTATCATCAAATCATGAATTTGATTCCAGCCTGTTCTTAAAAGTCATATAAGTTCATATTCATTAGGCCTCATGTGGTCTTCTTACAACTCCTTTTTTCCCACTGACTAATTTGAAAAGCTAAACTCAAAGAAGCCTCAGTACATTTGAGAAGTCAATAACTTCATATGCTCTTACATAGTTTTACAACTTACCAAGGTTGAATTTGAACAAACTGCAGTGATTGTATGCCTAAAATCAATTACTGAGTATTCATTATTTTAAAATACAGTATAGTTCATTGGTGTGACAGATAAGTAAACAAAATATTGGAACTGGGCATCCTTGAATCAGACCTACATAGGGCAGATACACAAAAAGTATTGCCAATTGGGTCTGATCTGTGCAGCTTTTTAGTTTCAGTTTATTTGTTTTTAAACTTTTTTAATGGAGAGAAAGGCACCCCTTATAACCACTTAAAGTGGTTGTAAACACTTACAGACCACTTTGACCTACAGGTAAGCCTAGATTAAGGCTTACCTGTAGGTCCAAGAAATATCTCCTAAACCTACACGATTTAGGATATATTTGCAGAAAGACAGGCACCACTGTCTACGGCGAATGCACCATAGACAGTGGCGCGCAGTGGCACGCCGCTGCTAGCGGCGATATGCCGATAGTGGCAGCTCCCCTGCGCATGCACGGGAATGACATCATCGCGGCTCAGGACAATCACAGCACCGGAGCCGCGAGACCCGGAAGTCACTCCGGGATACATGGCAGCGGTGGAGATGAAGAAGGAGGACCGCTTCGGGGGGCTTTGTTCTCAGGTAAGTTATTCATAATGAGCTAGAATGCTATGCATACTAGCTCATTATGCCTTTGCCTTGCAGGGTTTATTTTTATTTTTTATTGGGTTAACTTCCTCTTTAACCACTATGCGCCCACGCTATAGCCGAAAGACGGCTGCAGCGCGGACGCTCCCTGCAGGGAGGACGTCCCCGGATATCTTGCTGTTTACTTCCCTAATGCGCACTCCTGAGAGCGTGCATCGGGGAAGTTCTGTGCTGGCCGTGTCCGTCGGACACAGCCAGTCACAGATCGCTGTAACCGGTCAATCACAGCGGCCGTTTACAGCGAGATCAGCATGTCCAATGAGAACATGTAAACATATGAGATCATCTCTCAGCGCCGCTCTCCCTCCTCACACAGACAGCGTGTGAGAAGAGAGAGATGAACGGCTGCAGCGGCTGTAAAAAAAAAAAAACGAATTGTGCCCGCTGCAATCTGTCCCACTGCCATCTGTCCCCAGTGCAACCTGTCCCCAGTACAACCTGTCCCCAGTGCCATCTGTCCCCAGTGCAACCTGTCCCCAGTGCCATCTGTCCCCAGTGCCACCTGTCCCAAGTGCCATCTGCCAGTGCCACCTGTCCCCAGTGCCACTTGTCCCCAGTGCCATGTATAAGTGCCATCTGTCATCAGTGCCACATCAGTGCCACGTGTCATCAGTGCCACGTCAGTGCCACGTGTCATCAGTGCCACGTCAGTGCCATCTGTCATCAGTGCCATATCAGTGTCACGTGTCATCAGTGCCACATATTAGTGCCATCTGTCATCAGTGCCACGTATCAGTGCCATCTGTCATCAGTGCCACCTGTCAGTGTCACGTGCCATCTGTTTTCAGTATCACGTGTCATCAATGCCACGTATCAGTGCCATCTGTCATCAGTGTCACGTGTCATCAGTGCCATCTGTCATCAGTGCCACATATTAGTGCCATCTCTCATCAGTGCCACGTATTAGTGCCACATGATATCAGTGCCACGTATAAGTGCCATCTGTCACCAGTGCCAAATATTAGTGCCATCTGTCAGTGTCACGTGTCATCAGTGCCCCCGTATTAGTGCCATCTGTCATCAGTGTCACGTGTCATAAGTGCCCCGTATTAGTGCCATCTGTCATCAGTGTCACGTGTCATTAGTGCCCCGTATTAGTGCCATCTGTCATAAGTGCCACATCAGTGTCACGTGTCATCAGTGCCACGGATCAGTGCCACCTGTCATCAGTGCCACGTCAGTGTCACGTGTCATTGTCCTGGTGCTCCAGGGCCTTCAATAGTGTAATAGGTAGTCAACAAGTTAGATGTGTAATTTATGCTCCTAGAACACGTGATGGCGCTCCCTGCATTTTGGGCCTCTCTAAGTGGCCAGGCTGTGTAAAAGTCCCACACATGTGGTATCGTAATACTCAGAAGAAGTAGCAAAATTTATTTTGGGTTGTCATTTGTGGTATACACATGCCATGTGAGAGAAATAACCTATTACAATGACAATTTTGTGGAAAAAAATAAAAAATAAAAAAATAATTAATTTTGCAAAGAATTGTGGTAAAAAAATGACAACAACAAAAAGCTCACCATGCCTTTTACTAAATACCTTGGAATGTCTACTTTCAAAAAAGGGGTCATTTGGGGGGCATTTGTACTTTCCTGGCTTGTTAGGTCACAAGAAATGAGATAGGCCACCGGTACATCAGATGTGATCAATTTTGTATAATTCGCACCACAGCTTGTAGAGTCTGTAACTTTCACAAAGACCAAATAATATCCACTAATTTGGGTTATTTTTACCAAAGATATGTAGCAGTATAAATTGGGGCCAAAATTTATGAAGAAAAATTAATAATTTGCAAAAATTTATCACAGAAACAAAGAAAAATTTATAGCGCAAAAAATAAAAAACCCAGAGGTGATAAAATACCACCAAAAGAAAGCTCTATTTGTGGGGAAAAAAGGACAAAAAATTAATTTGGGTACAGTATTGCATGACTGAGTAATTGTCATTCAAAGTGTGAGAGCACCGAAAGCTGAAAATTGGTCTGGGCAGGAAGGGTGTTTAAGTGCCCAGTAAGCAAGTGATTAAGGACCAGGCCCTTTTCTGGCACTTTTTGTTTACAAGTAAAAATATTTTTTTGCTTGAAAATTACTTAGACCCTCCAAACATTATATATTTTTTAGCAGAGGCCCTAGAGAATAAAATGGCAGTCGTTGCAATTTTTTATGTTACGCGTTTTTTGCGCAGCAGTTTTTTAACCACTTCCCGCCCACCATATAGCAATATGATCTTTACCACGTGATCAGTTGTGTCCAATCACAGCTGATCACGATGTAAACAGGAAAAAATGTGTATCGGCTTTTCCTCACTTGCGTCTGACAGACGCAAGTAGATTGATTATCAGTGCAGCCCCCCCGAGGATGCCCACCCAGGACCACCAGGGATGCCCACCACTGATGACCACCAGGTATGCCACCCATGGCCACCAGGGATGCCAATCAGTGCCCACATATGGTGCCAACCAGTGCCCATCAGCAATGCCTGCCATTGCCTCCATATTAGTGATGCCCATTAGTGCCATCTATCAGTGCAGCCCCCGAAGATGCCACCAGGACCACCAGGGATGCCCACCACTGATGACCACCAGGCATGCCACC
Organism: Lithobates sylvaticus; assembly: GCA_028564925.1. Taxonomy (NCBI): domain Eukaryota; kingdom Metazoa; phylum Chordata; class Amphibia; order Anura; family Ranidae; genus Lithobates; species Lithobates sylvaticus. Next base: position 633,203,866 of record CM053026.1, read on the forward strand.
CATGGCCTACCAGGGATGCCAATCAGTGCCCACATATGTTGTCAATCAGTGCCCACTTATGATGCCAATCAGTGCCCATCAGTGCCGCCTATCAGTGCCCATCAGTGCCACCCATAAGTACCCATCAGTGCAGCCTTTCAGTGCCCATCAGTGTCGCCTATCAGTTCCACCTATGAGTGCCCATCTGTGATGCCTATGAGTACCCATCAGTGCTGCATATCAGTACCACCTATGAGTGCCCATCAGTGCCGCATATCAGTGCCCATAATTAGTGCTCATCAGTGCCACCTCATCAGTGCCACCTCATTGGTGCCACCTCATCAGTGCCCATCAGTGCTGCCTTATCAGTGCCCATCAGTGCAGCCTCATCAGTGCCTATCAGTGAAGGAGAAAACTTACTTATTTACAAAATTTTATAACAGAAACAAAGAAAAACGTTTTTTCTTCCATTTTTTTGTCTTTTTTTAAATTTGTTTAGAAAAAATAAAAACCCCAGGGCTGATCAAATACCACCAAAATAAAGCTCTATTTGTGCGAACAAAATGATACAAATTTTGTTTGGGTACAGCGTAGCATGACTGTGCAATTGTCATTTAAATAGCGACAGCGTTGAAAGATGAAAATTGGCTTACCACTGCATGCAAGCACAGGAGGATGGGGGGGGGGGGGGGGGGGGGCTTTCATTTCTTAATTATTTATTTTATTACATTTTTATTTTTACACTGCCCCTTTAAAAAAAAAATTGTATCACTTTTATTGCTATCGCAAGAAATGTAAACATCCCTTATGATAAAAATACAGTATGACAGGTTCTCTTTATGGAGAGATGTGGGGTCTTTAAGAGCCCACATCTCTCCTCTACAATGAAAAGCATTAGATAAAAAAAAAATGGATCTAATGCTTAAAACAAAAATGGCCTTGTTTGCATTGGGCTGGAACTGGAAGTGAAGTCATGACATCGTTCCTAGACTATAGAGATGAGCGGAGGCCATCTTTCCTCTGCTTATCTTTGTGACCAGCCACCACCAGTGCTAGATCGGTTCCTGGGCTCACTTGTCATCCAGGTAAGCCCAGGAACCACCGGAAATCGGCTGGGGAGACCCCTCTTGCCACTTTTAAATGTGATCCAGCTGCGAATCTGATCACTTTTATCAGAAAGACTGATGCTTAGCTGGTCTAGCTGCAGCCATAACCCCAGTGTTAAACGTCAAACATAGAACATATTCTCCCAGTTAGGCAACTGGCAAGTGCAGTCAATCCAGTACACCAAGCTTATATTTTCACAGGCAGTCAAAAGTCACAACATGACCCCCTTACTAGAAGAACCAGCCTAGTCAATAGCACCTGACTTGTAACAGGTCCAGAAGAAGGTCGTGAGACCTTGTGGGTATGGTATTCAAGGGAAATCTAACTACCCACCTTGGCTGTAATTATTACTCTGAATAATCATGCTAGTGGACTGGTAAAGGAGTCCACCAAACCTTATGAGGTGGGAAAAGGAAGCCAAACACCACCTTTAAAAACTACATTTAAAAAGGCCAGTGGGAAAAAAAAACAAGCCTTGTTGCAATACTCACCTTTAATCCAAAGCTGTTCCCCACAGTACTTCCACTCTCCCACTAGATGTAGGCAGTCTTAAGGTTACACAACACCCGGCATCAATCAAAACATATCCTGTAAGCCAAGGCAATCATGGAAATGCCCTCTTGGGACACGCCATCACTCTGGATTGGTCTCACATTACTCCATAAAAGTGCAATACTAACATTTCATTACATATGTGTGAAACTGTCCTGGAATATGGACTGCCCGCCACCATGCCAGCAGAGCAAAGATCTGTGAGGTCAGTGGATAGTGCACAAAACTAGAAATAAAGGTACGTATGTACTAATGTTTTTTTTTTTTTTTTTTTCTTTTAATGACAATGGGGTTTTGGGTGGGGGAGGTTGAGAGTGGTGTTATGATGATTAAGGAGAGTTGCGCCAATCAAAAGTTCTTATATATCCTTTAGACACTAGGTTTAAAGGCCTTTTTTTATACCACTACTGTCAACTACAGATCCCTTTGAAGGTTCGGCCAATCCTATGGTATGTGAGTTTACGGTAATTTAGAGGCACAATAGTATTTGTCATTATATCAATAATATTTTTCATCCTACCTCACATACCATAGGATTGGCCGAACCTTCAAAGGGATCTGTAGTTGACAGTAGTGGTATAAAATAAGCCCTTTAAACCTAGTGTCTAAAGGATATATAAGAACTTTTGATTGGCGCAACTCTCCTTAATCATCATAATCATAATCAGTAATTGAACAACTAGTCCTCTTACTTTCCAGAGTGCAGCCTTCATAAACAAATTTTAATATAGGAGTTGGCGCCGGTACCCCCTCTCTGCATTTTTGAGAGTGGTGTTAGGCTTTAATTTGTAATAAAGAGGCAGGCAGTACAATTATTTTACCAATTGCCCTCCCATTTTAATGAATGGATACGTTTTTAATAAGAAAAAATTACAGATCCCTGAACCCAAGCCACCAAGCTGGATTACATGGGTCAAAGAAAGCCACCAGAAGATGAAGTTTACAAAAGTTTAGTTGTACCTAATGAGTAAGTAAATCTCTTAAGTGTTTGATCCTCTACTTTTTAGATTTAAGTGCTACCTGATACAATTAATGAAGCCCATGGGAAGTTGTCCGACTCAGTTCAGCACTTTTGAAATGCCTTTTTTAAAGGATGACATCTGGTCTTTTGCTGTTACTGAATGTATGCAGACAGTCCGAAGTGAATACAAAACTCTAAAGAACAGTTTTCGGTACAGAGCTGAACTGTTCTGCTAATGCTCAGTGTCAGTGAACAAGGTAAGAAAGGAAAGGCTTTCAACTACTACAAGCAATCTTATTTAATAAGGCAGTGTTAACAAAATACTTAGGTCCATAGTGCAGTAACCCATGACAAGCAAAGTTAAGTTAGTCAGTGATGAATTTCAACTGCTAAAGGTTACTGTATTGTGTACTTTGACTTATTAAATTAACCACTTCAGCCCCGGACCAATTGGCAGCCAAAGGACCAGGCCCCTTTTTGCGATTCGGCACTGCGTCGTTTTAACTGACAATTGCGCGGTCGTGCGACGTGGCTCCCAAACAAAATTGGCGTCCTTTTTTTCCCACAAATAGAGCTTTCTTTTGGTGGTATTTGATCGCCCCTGCGGTTTTTATTTTTTGCGCTATAAACAAAAATAGAGCGACAATTTTGAAAAAAATGCAATATTTTTTACTTTTTGCTATAATAAATATCCCCAAAAAATATATAAAAAAACATTTTTTTACCTCAGTTTCAGCCGATACGTATTCTTCTACATATTTTTGGTAAAAAAAATCGCAATTAGCGATTATTGATTGGTTTGCGCAAAAGTTATAGCGTTTACAAAATAGGGGATAGTTTTATAGCATTTTTATTAATATTTTTTTTTTTACTAGTAATGGCGGCGATCAGCGATTTTTATTGTGACTGCGACATTATGGCGGACACATCGGACATTTTTGACACATTTTTGGGACATTTGTCATTTATATAGAATTCAGTGCTATTTAAATAGCACTGATTCCTATGTAAATGACAGTTGTAGTGAAGGGGTTAACCACTAGGGGGGCGGGGATGAGTCAGTGTGATGTGTTGTGTTTATTTTACTGTAGGGGGGCGTGGCTGTACGTGTGACGTCATTGATCGGCGTTCCCGATGACAGGGAACCGCCGATCACTGAAAGTCAGTGTAGGAAGCGCGGGGAGAGGTTTGTTTACACAAACCTCTCCCCGTTCTTCAGCTCCGTAACCCGATCGCGGGACACCAGCGGCGATCGGGTCCGCTGGTCCCGCGGCCGGGGTCACGGAGCTCCCGACCGGGTCGCGAGCGCGCCGCTAGCGGCGCGCGCGCGACCCACAGGCAGGCACATGCACGATCACGTACAGGTACGTGATTCTGCCTGCCCGTGCCATTTTGCCGACGTATAGCGGCGTTAGGCGGTCGGGAAGCGGTTAACATGTAGACGTTTAAAAGGTGTTCCTAATTTACCTGTAGATGTAACTATTCCCTTAAAAGTAAATGTTTCTCATGATACAAAATTCAGTTTTTCATGCATTTCACTCTATCTAAGGCTAGCTTCACATATGTGTGTTTTTAAGCACATTTTCAGGAGCGTAGGAACACACAACAATTGATTTAGCATGGTTTCCTATGGATTCTACTTACACCTATGCAGTTTCCTGCAGTGAATTTTTGTTAAAGGTGTAGGGCAGTGGTTCTCAACATCTGTCCTCAAGACGCACTAACAAGCCAGGTTTGCAAGATAACAGAAGTACATCACAGGTGATATAATTTGCTGCTCAATTATTGCAGTATTCTAGTCTGCATCCCCCCAAGGTAATACTTACAATCTAGCCTGTTAAGCCTTGTATACAAGCTTAGATTTTCGGATGACCAAACGTCATTTTTTTGTGGCATGTTAGTCTCATGTCAAAAGTTAAGAGGTTACTTACAATAAAAAAAAACTCCTACGACACAATACAGCGTCAGAAGTGACGTAATGTGTTGAATAGTTTTGTATGTATTCTTTAGTTTCTGAGCATGCGTAGTCTTGCTCTTATGAAAACCGTACCGATGAAACAAAAATCGGACGTTGAGATCACATCGGAAAAACATTTTATAGTCTGCACATCCAGCTTTTATCTGACGAAAAAGCAAAATCGGCTGTCGAACGTACCGTACTAACGATCCGAAAACCGTCAGACAGCTCATCGTACAAATTTTTCCATCTAATTTTCGGATCGTGTGTATGGGCCTTAAGTGGGTCCTGAGGACAGGGGTTGAGAACCACTGGTGTACATTCTTGGGTTCATGGACTTCAATAAAAATACATCCAAAATGCATGAAAATACACGTACATATGTTTCTGGTGTGTTTTTGGTAGGGTTCTTCTACAAATAAATGCATCAATCATGAAAACGCATCAAAAATGCGATTGAAAACATGAAAAATGCACCAAAAATGTGTAAAAATTTGAAAAACATTTGCGTGAACCTAGCCAAACCTCCCATCTAGTGTCTATTATTTCCCAGCATATTGTTGGACAGGCAGCTGAAGGATAGCAAAGTATACTCTGTCTTTCCAAAAAGATTAATAGGAGAAACCATGCACTAATCATAAGGTTAAGCTTCAATCACCAAAAATAAACCAGTATTTCTGCCTTTTATAGCCTTGGAAGAGCTTATGTTCAAGGACACAAAAATGGATAGATTTAAAGCTGAAATCAGCAATCCAAATGGTTCCCCGATGTGCAATTCATCTTACATCTTCTTACAGCTTCATTTGCTGAATAACATAAGTTTTACATAGTGGACATTTTGGCACATTTGTGCGGTGTAAAAATAATCTATTTAAGTAGGAATTCCTCTTCAGTAAGCAAAATTAAGAGGCAGTAACCCAGAATATTTTTTTTGCACTGTGTATTGTATTTACTTGGCTAGTGGTTCATTTTGCAATACAAAACACATCTTATAAACAAAATTGCAAATAAATCATATTTACATCTTATATTGTTTAGCAATAAGCAGAATTGTAGTTAACATGGAAACTATAGAGAATAATAAACCACAGTGACTCTCAAGGCAGCTATGAGGAACAGATATGGATGCCCAATCTTTATGACTCATTCACCTATGTCTGGGGCTCTGAGTCCTGCTTTTAAAAAATATTGTTCATGGACACTTACAGTATATCTCCAAAGGAAAAAATACTTTCCAGTCTTAAAAAATAGCAATTAGCTTAGTTTTCTCTGCCTTTTACTTGTTTCATGTTACATAATTCCTGTTCTGGTGATATCTCCAAATTTTGGATTCTTCTTTAGGCTGCTTTCACACTGGGGCGGTTTGCAGGCGCTATTGCGCTAAAAATAGCGCCTGCAAACCGACCCGAAACAGCTGTTGCTGTGTCTCCAGTGTGAAAGCCCTGAGGGCTTTCACACTGGAGCGGTGCGCTAGCAGGACGGAAAAAAAGTCCTGCTAGCTGCATCTTTGGAGCGGTGAAGGAGCGGTGTGTTCACTGCTCCTACCCATTGAAATCAATGGGAGACCGCGGGGATACCGCCGGCAAAGCGCCGCTGCAGCGGCGCTTTGCGGAGGTTTTTAACCCTTTTCGGCCGCTAGCGGGGGTTAAAACCACCCCGCTAGCGGCCGCATACCGCGGGTAAAACGATGGTAAAGCAGCGCTAAATATAGCGCTGCTTTACCGTCACCGCCCCGCACCGCCCCAGTGTGAAGCCGGCCTTACTCTCAGTCCTGGTGACAAAATTTAATTGAACAAAACAGTGAATCTTCATTACAGGGAAACCTGTCAGTGGTTCTATCCATCCCCAGCGTTATTAAAGAACAAAAAAAAAGTTGGGGTTAGATATACTTAAAGTGTAGAGATTAGCCTCTGGTGCAGGCCATTTTTCCCCATTTATTTTTATTTGTAGTGTCTGCTTAACCACTTCCCATTCACAGACCATATATATAAATATATGGCCCCGGGATCAAGTGGTTATACCGACATCATGGCTTTGTGGCCCAACCATTGTAAGTGGTTGGGTCAGCTACACACAGAGAAGAAGGAGGAACATCCATTCCCCAATCTCTTCTGTTATAAATTAAGCTGGAAGCGACAAAGATTTTGTCACTGTTTGATTGGCTGCCTTGGAGGAAAATGAGGGATCAGGGGTCTTATAGACCCCGATCTCTCAATAAAGTGTACCTGCCACTTTACCAGCTATTTCTTGAGATAGCAATAAAGTTGAATTAAAAAAATTGAAAAGTGTAATAAAAATATATTTAAATAAAATAAAATAAAACATTTAAAAGCACCACTGTCCCCTCATACTCATGCGCAATTGCAAACACACTCGTAGATCCGCACGCATATGTAAACTGTGGTTGCACCACACAGGTATCAAAGCTCCTGTTTAACTCTACATTTATCCCAACTGTTTTATGTGGCATTTTTTAAATAAAGAAATTGTGTTTTTGATATTACTCTTTGAAGAATCCCTTTGGACACAGTCCACTTTTCTCTATATCCTGTTTAATTCTAAACCTGTAAAGGCTTTAAAAGTGTTGCCTATGAATAATTTTAGGTACCTTAGTTTGTTGCCCTTTTACACGTGTGCACAACTTTGAATCTTGACATGTTTGGTATGTATTTACTCGACACAACATCATGTTTTATATTTTACCAAAACAATGGGTATTGTACTGTGTTTGCGTGCGCTAAAATTAATTTAAGTGTTTTTTTCCTGAAAATTTACATTTGATAAACTGCTGCACAAATATTGTGCAGCATAAAAATTGCAATAACCAACATTTTATTCTCCAGGGCCTTTGCTTTTAGAAAATATATAATGTTTGGGGGTTTTAAGTAATTTTCTAGCAAAAAATGCAGATTTTAACATGTATGTGTAAAAAAGGAAAATTGACGGACGGCAAGTTGTTAAAAAAATGAGGAGAGGTGGTAAAACCACCCTTTCTAATTTCAATAATTTTTATTAAGTTTAGTTGTCAGACAATGAAATAAAAAATCAACATACAGTAAATAACAATGTGTCTGTAATTGTAAACATTCTTCAGTCACTTATACTCGATGTATACTCTGAGTAATGTGCATTCATTCTCATAGTAGTATCAACATTACCGCTTTATACTTTGGAGGTAATGATAAGGTCATGTGTTTATCACAAGGGTTCTGTGGACATCCTCCTGCGATTACTCTAAATCGTCGCCGTGGACATACCACTTTGTTGTGATTGATATCTCCTATAATTATCTATCATCCTAGCTGATAACTTGATTGTAATGACCACTGTTACCCAATTTGGTAAGCAACTGATAGTATATAATATAAAACAGAAAACAAACAACCATAAAAAGAAAAAAAGAAAAAACAAACACTGTCACAGCAATGTCCATTCTTTCTGTTTGTGAACTCTATCTCTATCTTGTGCTCTACTATTATACCAGTCTCTCCAAGGGGTCCATTGTTTGTGAACTATTTCATAGTTTCCTGTGGATGATGCGTGTAAAACCTCATAGACGCCATGGGTGTGGATAGTTTGTACTGCCTCCAAGACCGGAGGGACAGCTATTTCCCTCCAATGTTGGAGAATAGATAACCTAGTGGCCAATAAAACATGTGATATTACAGCTCTATAGGGTGGAGGTATGGAATGTATATCTAGGGATAGTATCGCCATTCCTGGAGATAAACGTTGGTGTGTGCCTGTGATACCTGCTATCATTCCTTCAACCTGTAACCACAGTGATCTTATCTTGGGGCAGTGCTATAGGATGTGAATTAAAGTACCCGTTTCTCCACACATTCTCCAACATCTTGAGGTAGTATCCCAGTAAATTTTAGCTATGCGGTGTGGTGTCAGATACCATTTAAGTGTTTACTCTGGGTTGTTTGATAGAATTGGGTTATTTTTTCAGGTAATGCTGGAAATAAGTTAGGGTTCTTCTTTACTAAGTGAGCTATTTGTGTGTGTTTACATTGCTCTGTGTGGGGAAGTCGGAATGCCTGCTGAAGCGTTGTGAACAATTTAAGTGAGGAGCCTTCCATAACCTCATCTAGATTAATTATCCCTTTTGCTATCCTGCTAGATACATTAATATTTGGTATTATTTGGGATATTGCGGAGATGGGAAATTTTAAAGGGGCCACTTTGCCACTCCAATTTGTAAAGCTGTGGAGTCCATGCTCTTACCAATGCTAAAATTATCTAGTGATTTGTTAAGGTGTGCCGTCAAAAGGAACTCACGAAAAGTCCCTCTAGAGATCTGAGATTGTTCTATTTCCTTCCATAATGTATTTGAATCTTTTAGTAGCCAGTGTTGAAGTTGCGCTAAGATTGTAGCGAAGTAGTAATCTTGCAGATGTACATGGCCTATACCGCCTGCTTTCCTATGTTTGATCAGTCTGCTAAAGGCACACCTAGCTCTTTTTCCCTGCCAAAGGTATTTATTTAATATTGATTGTAGTGACTTAAAGAAGGAGTTAGGGATTGGAATTGGCAGTGTTCTATAAAGATAGAGTAGCTGGGGTAATATCTGCATCTTGAAAGCCGCAAGCCTACCAAGCCATGATAGTTAGTTTTGAGCAATTTTGTGTAACTTAGCCTCCATTGAGTTTAGGGAGGGTGTGTAGTTTGCTGAGATAAGGTCCTCTGTTTTAGAAGTTAAAGTTATTCCTTAAATATTTGACGCCTTCTCTTTTCCAGATGTATGGGAATTTGTGCGCTAGGTCTCAATATTCAAAATATAGGGCTTTGTCTCATTTACCTTGGAGTAGGAGACTTTGTATAATGTCTGTAGTGCCTTGTGCACAGCAGAGAGAGAAGTTTCTTGGTTTGTGAGCATTAGTATTATGTCGTCCGCAAAGAGACTTATGGTGTGGGTTCTGGCACCTATGTTGACTCCTGCCACCTGTGGGTGGGAGCAAATGTAGGACGCTAGTGGCTCCATTAGAGGATTGAAGATTAGTGGGGAAAGGGGGCAGCCCTATCTAGTTCCATTTGTGATTGTAAATGGTGTAGACATTGCACCAGAGATATAAACTTGGGCCGACGAGTGGGTATATAGGGCCATTATGGCTTGGTATATAGACCCGTGGAACTCAAACTTTTCCAATACCTGAGCTAGAAACTGCCAATGTATCCTATCAAACGCCTTCTTTGCATCCAACGCTAGGAGCAGAGAAGGCATTTGGCACCTCCTGGTTAAAAGGATTACATTTATCACACGTCTATTAGCATCCGCTGTCTGTCTTTCCTTGGTAAAACCCGACTGGTCTAGATCAACAAGAGAAGGTAGTATATTAACTAATCTCATTGCCAATAGTTTAGCATACATCTTGATATTATTAAGGAAAGAAATATGCCTAAAAGTTTGTTGAGAGTTGGGTTCTTTCCCCGGCTTTGGTAGAGCCACTATTAAGGCCTTTAACATCTCTGGGGGGAATGAGGGGGACGCAGCAGCAGATCTATAAATTTCCACTAGATGTGGGGTTAGAATATCTTGAAATGTTCTGTAATACTCTCCTGTGAACCCGTTGGGACCTGGAGATTTATTAGCTGGAAGAGAGCGTATGATGTTCTTCACTTCTTCCTCTGATATAGGAGAATTTAGTTTTTCATGGTGTTATGATGTAAATTGGGGAAGTGTAAGTTTTTCTAAAACTAATCTCATAACCGCTGGGGTGGGTTGTGCAGCAGTAGGGTCGTCTTTAATGTTGTATAGTGAGCTGTAGTATTGGCTGAAGGCATCAGCTATGGCTTGTGGATGGTATTGTTTAGTATGTGTGATGGGGTGTAGTATGAAGGAAATTTGGGTTTTATATCTGTGTCCTCTAAGTTTGTTAGCGAGCAGCTTCCCTGCTTTATTACTGCATGTGTAGTAAGATAATTTGAGTCTCCTAGTAGCTTTTTCAAAATCCTCCATAAATAATAATCGTAAGTCGTTGCGGAGATGAGTTTGCTGCTCAGTCAGGGTTTGGGAGGTATGTGTCATGTTTTGTTTTTCAAGCCTATCAATTTGTAAAATGAATGACTTGGTGTGCTGCTGCCTCCTTCTCTTATTCTGAGCCCCTTGTTGGATCATAATGCCTCTTGTGAACGCCTTGTGAGTGTTCCATACGGTAAAGGGATTAGATACCAAGTTTTGGTTATTCTCAAAGAACTCTGCCATTTGTTTAGCAATCTGGTACCTGGTCGGACCATCTTGGAAAAGCCTAGGATTGGCCCTCCATATGAAGGTAGGACTGTGAGTGGAGGAATCGTCCACAGCCAGTCTCACCGATGCATGATCGGACCAGGTGATGGTGTTAATTTTTGCAGATTTACATTTATACAATGCCCATTTATCTACTAAAAACTATTCTGCTATACAATTTGTGGTTGTTCGAACAAAATGTGTAATCCCGTTTCTTTGACGTTGATGCATCTCCAGGCATTAAACAGCTCATAAGACCTCATTGCTGTCATTAATGATGGCGGGACCCTTTGACCTCATTACTGTCTTTAATGATGGCAGGACCCTTTTGGTTTTGGAGGAGGTGTCCATTGTTGGGTCTGGTGTAATATTAAAGTCCCCGCACAGCACCAACAGTCCTTTTAGTACCTTGCGTATTTTCCTCATGATCCTGTGGAAAAACCTTAATTGTCTGGTGTTAGGCGCGTAGATGTTAGCTACTGTGTAGGTAGAGGAGTTAATTTTGCATATCACAATCAGAAATCGACCTTGCGGGTCGCATATAACCTCCTGTGATCGGAAAGCTACTGTTTCTCTCACTGCTATCAGTACCCCTTTCTTTTTTTCTTCTGCATTAGCAATGCTGAGTGTTGTGGTGTTGGAATAAGTCACTAACTGTTGGTGGCAGGGAGTCCTTTATCAAGTAGAAGAGTGGATGTTTGTGGAGTCCTGGAGTCCATGTTGTCCTTTCAGATGGAGGCAAAGTTGACTCTGTACTTGAAAGTCCACCTGTGACTGTTATGCCCCGTACACACGACCGGACTTTCCAGCAGACTAGGTCCGACGGTCAGGAAAGGGGGTGGGGACGAGCGAGCGCCCCCCTTCCTAGACCATACCAGGCCGCATGCCCTCAACATAGGGGTGGGTGCTTTGGGGAAGGGGAGCCCTGAGCCCCCCACCCCAAAGCACCTTGTCCCCATGTTGATGAGGACAAGGGCCTCTTCCTGACAACCCTGGCCATTGGTTGTCGGGGTCTGCGGGCGGGGGGCTTATCGGAATCCGGGAGCCCCCTTTAATAAGGGGGCCCCCAGATTCCGGCCCCCCTACCCTATATAAATGAGTATGGGGTACATCGTACCCCTACCCATTCAACCCATTCATCTGGGGGAAAAAAGTGTCAATAAAAAACACACTAGACAGGTTTTTAAAGTAATTTATTAGTCAGCTCCGGGGGCCTTCTTCCGACTTCGGGGGTCTCTTCTGACTTCTCTGCGCTTTCTCTCCGGCCTCTTCTCCCGGTCTCCGGTTCTTCTCCGCGCTCTCCGGTATTGCACTCTCCGGAGTGCACAACGACTTATATAGGCATGGGGCGGGGTCACCGGGGGATTTCACTCTGTACACAGCATTACAGCGGGAGCATGGAGAAGTCGGAAGAGACCCCCAAAGTCGGAAAAAGACCCCCGGAGCTGACTAATAAATTACTTTAAAAACCTGCCTAGTGTGTTTTTTTTTTACACTTTTTTCCCCCAGGTGAATGGGTAGGGGTACCCCATACTCATTCACATAGGTTGGGGGGCTGGGATCTGGGGGCCCCCTTATTAAAGGGGGCTCCCAGATTCCGATAAGCCCCCTGTCCGCAGACCCCGACAACCAGCGGCCAGGGTTGTCGGGAAGAGGCCCATGTCCTCATTAACATGGGGACAAGGTGCTTTGGGGTGGGGGCGCCCCCTTCCCTAAAGCACCCACCCCCCATGTTGAGGGCACGGTTCAGGGGGGGGGGGGCGCTCACTCGTCCCTGCCCTTTTCCTGACCGGCCGGGCTGCGTGATCGGATAAGGGTCTGGTAGGGACTTTGGGGGGACCCCCACACCGTTTTTTCGGCATAGGGGGTTCCCCTTAAAACCCATACCAGACCTAAGGGACATTGTCGCCTATCTCTCGCGCTCGCTGCAATAGGAAAATTTGTTTTTTCTATTGCAGCAAGCGCGAGATGTACAGTACCCTTCAGCCGAGAACCAGCGTGCTAGGATCGTGCTGGAAACATTCTCGCGGGCAGGTGCTGTAGCTGCCCTTGCGTCGTATTTGGTCCGTTGGACCAGCATACAGACGGGAAGATTTAAAACGTGTTCTATTTCTTGGTCCATCTGACTTTTGGGAAGAAAAATTCCGCTGGAGCCCACACACGATTGGAATGTCCGACGGATTTCGGTCCGCCGGACCAAGTCTGCCGGAAAGTCCGACCGTGTGTATGGGGCATTAGATTAGAAAAAAAATAAACACTGGAACAATAATTTGACAAAACATTGGCAACAAGACTATCAACTGTGAAAGGTAGAGGGGTGTGACCCATAGCCACTCATAGATTAATAGGGGAGAGAGTTGGTCTTTAGATCCAGCAAGTGAAAAAAAGCAACAGTTCGGATCGGAGGAAACTACACCCTAGCGGGTATCTTCCTTTGTAGATTTAACCTGGTTTTGGATCAATCATGAAAGCGGGCGTTCTTGTGATTCACTGTACACCATTGGCTGTACCATTGGTTGGTGTGGTTGCCATTTTGGCGTGGATGAGGATGAGAGGCTGGTTCGGGAATAATGCCCCACGCATTCAGTAAGGCCATGCCTTTAGCCACTGAGTCCATCACATGTTCTGTGCCGTCTTTAGTGACAATCAACTTTGTTGGGAAACCCAATTTTTAGCTCAGCTTGTGGTTTCTAAGAGCTTTGGTAATGGTGTTTAGATTCCTGCGTTTTTGGAGGGTATACTGAGTTAGGTCCACGTAGAATTATAATTCTGTGTAAGGGGATGGTATCTGATCTCTCTGGCGGGACAATGCCATTAATTTTTCTTTAGTATGGTAAAAATGGAGTCTCAATATGACATCTCTTGGCACATTAGCAGAGATGTAGGTAGGCTTAGGGAGGCGGTATGATCTATCCACAGTGAAATCAAGGGGGGACATATCAGGTAGAACTGTGGTGCAAAGCTGGGAGACATACTTGCGCAGATCTTGTTGCAGGACAGATTCTGGAATACCCCTGATTTTGACGTTATTCCTCCTGGATCTGTCCTCAATGTCCGCCAGTTTAGCTTTAATCCCCTCAATGTCTTCCTCATTACTTTCTTTAGCGTCCACCAGAGCATTAATTGTGGATGCATACTCCCCCATTTTATTTTCTACATGAGCCGTTCTATCTGAGACCGATTGTAAATCCATTCTGAAGTTATGCACACATGATACCATATCTGAGTGTAATGAGCTTCTTAGTGAGACTAGCATTTCTTTAAGTACTGCGTCAAGAACAGGCTGGTTGGTAGTGGGAAATTGGTCTATGGAGTCTGGAAGCTTCCTAGTGTCATCCCCTGAGTCATGGAGAGCGCTCAGCTTGTTTTCTTCATCCGCTGCATCCATCCTGAATCTTGTCTTTTCTGGGCTTCCAGAGGATGGTGTAGCTGGTGAGAGATGTGTAACTTTAGGAGGACTGCTCCTTTTTTGTGGTTTTCCCTTCTGAGATGGGCGATGAGGAATGCCAGAGGTGGGGTGGATGATGAGCCGGCGCCATTTTGCTTGGGCCCCATGGAGAAGAACTCTGTGAGTTTCTGGGGACGGTTCCCCTCTGCTTTCCATCTCGGCATGTTGGTGTTATGTTCCTCAGGTTCCCGCAGTCTAGAACGCCACTGTGGGGAGTCGATTTGGTGGCTGGTTTGCCCGGTGTGAGGCGTTTTGTGCCCGCAGTAGCCGGAGCTCCATTATTGTGCACTTTTATTGATCACGGTTTCCAGCTAGCTCCACCCCCATAAAACCACCCTTTCTCCTTGCAAGACACTTTCTCCCCATATTAAGGACACAATATTCTCTTTCTCACATTCAGTCTCCAAGAGGATGTGGGTGTTTGTGGGGGCTTGATGTCCCCCAACAGAATAAGGAGTCCCCCAGGGGAATGAGTACAGGGGTACATCAGTACCCCTTACCCATCACCATGTAGACTTAAATGTAAATAAAAACATACACAACATGTGACAAAGTTCTTTAATAAAATTACCCCTGAACAAAGTGAAAACAATGTTATGGATGTAAACCCACCATCAATCACATTGTTTGGCAGCAGGTCATCAAGATTGATGTTGGATTTACTAAAAAAAGTTTCCTATTTGCTAAACGATGTTTCACTGGCACCATGACAACCCATCACCAAACACTAAATTACAGATCCCCAGCTGCTGTAGCAGCGTAATCAAAACAGAGGTCCTGGATGATGTCATTAACTAAATATGGTTATGATCATATTTGGTCGAGGACATTATCCAGGATCCCCAGCTTCTTTATTTACAGTCTAGCAAATGGAGATTAGTTATTTAGTGGCAGAATATCCACAGGGATACATTGTTGTATACTAATATTGTTGTGAGAGTGGGTCTTCATGGCAGTGGTGAAACATTGTGAGGAAGCAGGTCATCATGATTTATGGTGGATCCACATTGCTGGGCAACACGTGTTTTTATGTTTTTGGTTGTAACATGACAAAATGTGGAAAATTTCAAGGGGTATGAGTACTTTTTCAAGGCACTGTAGAAATCATCAATGGCAGCTTGCATGCAAGGTTTCTTTTTAATGACATACCATACATACAGTATATATGGCAGTTTTTTTCTCATTCCAGCTTTGTGCATACATAAGTGGCTTAATGTTTTCCAGAGTTTTACACATAATTTCCCATTTGCAGAGATTAGAGGGCATGATTGGAATTTTCTATGACAATAAAGAGTACATTGACAGTTTTTTTCATGACTGCTTTTCATTCTCAGTCGTTATTTCTGGTGTAGTAAATAGGATCCTGTCACATCGATGATGTTCTGTTACAGGTTCCACAAAGGCCAACATGCAATTCTTGTGCTGAGGGATAGAAATCATGCGGTAAAGAATTAGTGATGCTGAGGGGCAATGCACAAGGGTCATTGCACATTGTACTGGCTGTGATTACAGAACCTTGCATCAGTGGACGCATGTTTGTAACTGTGCAGCATCACAGAGCAGTCAGAGTTCCTTTTATCATGAAAAATAAGATGCATCTGACCCTTCCATATCACATGCGCAGAACTTAATCAACAGTAGAACATTTTGCAGTATATGCCTGTTTCTGAAGCACAATACGCAATCAATTGTAGATTTTCTAACAATACAATGCTTTCCTTGTACGTTTTCCTCGCTTTTATGCGGTCCATTTATTTTGTGTATATAGAATGCAGTTAAAAAGAGAATAGAGGAGACTGTACAATATAACATTCTAGATGGAGAAATTTATATTTGTAGAGAAAGCAGAGTTGCAACAATATACTGATATCATCCATCTTATTGTGTTGGCATTTTGCTATCGCTCAGTGTAACATAAAGTATAAAAATATCATTAGAAATAAGTCTCTTCAAAAGAGAAAAGATTTCTGGATAAATTACATTTTTATAGGCCAGTTTTTTAAGTGAATACTATTAACAGCAACACCTTGCCCACCTTGGCTTTGTCAAAATAGAGCTAAAAGTTTTGTCTGCCAGGTTTAATATTTACTGTCGGTTAACAAAGACTTACCCCACGTGTCTTGTGTTGTTTTACCTGTATCTCTCTAGTGTTTAATGGTTTCTACATTTGTTTTCTCCTGGTATTTAATGTGCTGGCACTCCCATTCACACCTGAGAGACCCAAGCTGAGATGCATCATGGTTGTACATCCACATGTGCAAGGTGCAGAAAGCATGGCCACTGTCTCCAGTCTTAAGATTGACGTTGTTTGGACCATGGAAAAGTCAGTGGAATGGAGCAGGGATGCAAACCAGTGTTAATCAGTCATTATTAGCATGTTAAAACAGGCTTTAGGTAAAATGTTAAGTTGGGCTTTCATTATAATTATGATAACCAAAATATAATTGTATGTTTTATATTTATTATTTTTATAATTTTATATTTTTTATAATTTAATTAACTCCTTCATGTCGATTGTGCGCAAATATGCGGCCCCACTGGACTGTGTTTTTTCCGTGGGGCCGAATATTTGTGTATCTCCCTTGGTGCTGGGAGCATGCCACATGCTCACCGAGATCCCCGAGCCCCTTTTCTAACTATTGGGACCCGGAACATCTGATTTCGGGTCAACTGATTGCTGTGATAGCATCTGATTGGCTATCACAGTGATCAATCACTGTAAAGACTGCCCTGTATTTTCTGTATCTGTGAATGGATAAGAGAGATACAAAAAAAGTATGTGTAGAAAAATTTTATTTTTTTATATATATTTTTTTTTTTTACTATTATTATTATTAATAATAGTAAAAAAAATATATATATATAAAAAATAAAAAAGGTTTGATCTAGGTCAGTGCCAGGGTTAGTGTTTGGGTCAAGGTCAGGGTTAAAGGTTCAGGTCAAAGGTCAAGGTCAGAGTCAAAGGTCATGGTCAGTATTTTTTGGACATAATTTTTTTTTGTAATGAGTCAGTGTCAGTTAGTGTCAGTGTCAGTGTAATTTAGGTAGGATTAAAAAAAAGCAAGATTCACACTATTGTTTCTGGGATGTACTACGGGTACAAACAACAATGAACATACACATATGTTGTGTCGCTGTGATCATCAGAAGCAGGAGAATTTATTATCGGATGTTTTTTGGTGGTAGGTTATGGTATCAACAAGAAATATACAGTTCAATTTAAAAAAAAATTTTTTTTACTATTTTGGGCCAGCTTTCCTTTGATAATAATAAAAAAAAAACAGGGATATCCATTATCGTTTACCACCAAATAAAAGCCCAATTTGTCCTGAAAACAAACATGATATATTCCACCTGGATGCACAAATTAGTTGTGATGATATGTATGGTTTTACTAACACATGTCAAAAGTGCAAAATTGGACTTAGATTTGTTTTACCCTTAGGTGCAAAGGGGTTAAAGTGCAGACTGAATGTATTTATTACCTTGTCATAATCATTCTAAAATTATATTTCTGTTAAAAAGTATGTCAATAGGTGAACCTATTTACAAATAAAAGACCAAAAATGTTGTGCTTATATTGATACAGCCAAACTAAAACACGTGCCCATGGGCTACAGGGTTCACTCCTGGAGGCCAACAAATTGGAGGGGCACCAAATGAAAATTATTATTAGATGCTAAAGGGCTGGTTTTACTGTAAACTAGTTGCTTTGCCCTGGTCTGAAAAAAAAGACAAATGACCCAATGGAAGTTGGTAACACGTGGTTTCCAGTTACAGAATGCCATTAAAATCTCCTTCTTCTTTGAGGATTTGTTAACAATAGAAAGTTGGGACATAAGCACAGAGAACCACATTGTACAGCCAACCAATCAATAGTGGTGATTTGACTGTGACATCCGCTGCAGTTACTGGCTGTTGACTTTACAGTTACATTGTGAAAGATATGTTCATTCCTGGCAGTGATATCCCCAAAATGAGGGCAGGCTAACAGACAAATGGGACGTTTGAATAATCTATAGCAAAATCCCTGGGCAAGGACCACAGGTTACCACCCTTTCTGGAAAATAAAAACTACGGAACCCTTTCCTATAAGTAAAATTAGCAACAGATGCCATTTTTAGTGGTCAGATGGCAACACAACACGAACCTTACATAAATTTAAATGTGGTGCTTGACCTACCCTTAGATATACCACAAAATCACACAGTATCCACCTTTCTTTATGAAAGTTAAAATGGGGTACAGTGGTCTAAAATAATTTCTTGTGAAGTACAGGTCAAAGCGTTAATTTTACACTTCCTCGTTATTATGGTCCAAGTTCATTGAGAACTCAATTTTATCTCTCTGAAGACATCCAGTTTCCAAAGGAAGACCTTTATGTATATTGCAAGGATAAATCATCTCTTACTTATGGTGGAAATGTAATGAGGAGGGAATGCAATTGGGAAAAGCATGAGTTACATTTGCTGTTATGCACCTGACAGCTGTTACAGAATGATTTATTTGTAGCAATGATTTTTTATTGGTTATGGGATCCTTAACATCACAAACTCTGAGAACATAAACCTTTTAGCAAAGCCTAAACTACTTCTGCACTTTGAAATGGCTTCCTACTTAAAAGCATTCAGCCTTTTTTTCCCTTTTAATCTCTCGGGAAACAACCACTTGAGAAAGCAGATAGGAGAGCGGGCACAGTGCTCTGAAATCCTTGGCAGATATTGAACTTCAGATAGGAGGTTTAGGATACAGTAATTTTGACTGGTTCCGGGGAACGCGATTGAATTACAAGCTTATTATTGTGCTCATTGGCATAATGCTGAAATTACTTTAGGGTGTTAGTAAACAATCTTGCTCTTCCACTTTCTGTTGAAGAGTTTATATCTTGTACTTTTTGGATTTTATAAGTTTACTTTCAGACTTTATAAGCTCTAAAAATCCAAAATTGGGAAATAAAATAAGGCCCTAGTAAAAATCTAAGGTAAGCTGGGTGTAACGATTCCCATTGTGGTCAAAAATGCATTGTAATTCAAAATGAGTCCCTCACCCAAAACAAGTGATTGCATTTTGGGTTGGGGTAATTGAAGAAGCCTGTTGTGTTACAACCACCTTAATTTTTTTATGGCAGTCACTTTAGAGCAGATCTAATTCAGTCACTAAATCTCACTGAAACCTTAACATGCAAGTGTAATTTTAAATATCTTAATTATAAAAATGATCTTAAATATTTTTAACACCATTCCCACCCAAACTATTGAACAATGATGGCCAGGCAGGAGCATTGTTGTTCTGGGAGGATGTCCTCCCAGGATCACACCTCGTGGCGCCCCACAGGCTGCGCCCTTGGCGTGATCTGTCACATGCTGCTGTGTCCATCGGACATTTCCAGTATCATGTGACCACTGTGGGCAATCATAGCAGGTCACATGATAGTTGTACGCAATGAAAGGCTTTGTTACATGCTTTTATTGTGTACTATTGGAATGAGCTCTGTGATTGGTCACAGACATCACATGGCACAGACAGGGTCAATCACAGCTAATCTGTACCATGTGATTAAATCTGGCCAATCACAGCTAATCACAATACTAAACACTGAATGAGTAGTTTTTATTCAGTAAAAATGGTTACTTATAACTGTAAAATGCACAGTTATAAGCAGCCATGGGGGTTATTTATGAAAGGCAAATCCACTTTGCACTACAAGTGCAAAATGCACTTGAAATTTCACTGAAAGAGCTTGGAAGTGCAGTCGCTGTAGATAAGAGAGGGACATGCAAGGAAAATAAAAAACAGCATTTTAGCTTGCACATGATTGGATGATAAAATCAGCAGAGCTTCCTATCATTTCAGATCTACCCCTCAGATTTACAGCGACTGCACTTTCAAGTGCACTTTCAGTGCAATTTCATGTGCACTTTGAATTTGTAGTGGATTTGCCTTTTGTAAATAACCCCCATAGTGTGTAAAAGAAAAAAGAAAAATCCTGATCATCTCCCCAGAGTAGTACAGTATTACTATGATAACACTATATTGCTCTGATCATGTTATGTAAAAAAAAAAAAACATTTTTAAATGTAATAAAAAAATACTATAAAAAAATTGAAAAAAAAAAAATATATTTTTTTTTACATACTGTCACCAGTAGGGATGAGCCAAACACCCCTGGGTTCGGTTCGCACCAGAACCTGCGAACGAACCGAAAGTTTGCGCGAATATTCGAACCCTATTAGTTACAATGGACGCGAACGTTCGAAATCTAAAGTGCTAATTATAATGGCCAATATGCATGTTAATGTTATAAAAGAGGTTTGGGGGCCCAGGTCCTGCCCCAGGGGACATATATCAATGCAAAAAGAAGTTTTAAAAACTGACGTTTTTTCGGGAGCAGTCATTTTAATGATGCATAAAGTGAAGGAAAAAAAAGTGAAATATTCCTTTAAATATGGTAGCTGGGGGGTGTCTAAAGTATGCCTGTGAAGTGGCATGTGTTTCCCGTGTTTAGAACTGTCCCTGCAAAAAATGACATTTGTAAAGGAAAAAAAGAAGCCATTTAAAACTGCTTGCGGCTTTAATGTCATGTCTTGTCCAGGCAATATGGATGAAAATAATTGAGAAAAATGGCATGGCTACCCCATCCCCCCACCCCAGCCCATTACCAGCCCCTTTGGGTCTTGTATGGATATTAAGG
This sequence comes from Lithobates sylvaticus, assembly GCA_028564925.1. NCBI lineage: Eukaryota > Metazoa > Chordata > Amphibia > Anura > Ranidae > Lithobates > Lithobates sylvaticus. The sequence continues at coordinate 633,224,793 of CM053026.1, forward strand.
GGAACCCCGCACCCAAAATAAAACCCTATACCTACAACCCTATATACTCTGAACAGCAGTATACAGGCGGTGCAAACAAGACAGGGACTGTAGGTTTGTTCTTAAGTAGAATCTGTTTGTAATTTTGAACAGGTAAATTTTTAAGTCTAGCTCCATCCAAAAAAATCTATTTTTAAGCTTTTTGGAGAACATAGGGAAGGGTTATCATTCTGTAACATTTGTTTTGCTGTCTGTGCACCTGTTCAGAACATTTCACCTCACTTTCCGTTCCAATGACAAATGTTTTTGGAAAAGTGGGGTTTTTATTGAAACACGGATTGGTGATAAAGCATCAGTAGAGAGGATATACCTTTTTCCCAAATTAAATCTAACAGGATAGATTTTCCCTTCCTAGGGGTAGATTTCCTCTCACTTCCTGTTTTCTCCTTCCGTTTGCAAGTAGGAGTCGTTGGTAAGTTGGATGTTTGAAAGTAGGGGCCTGCCGTATATACTCTACAGAAATTTGCCCCATTAGATGTTGGTGTTGCCACAACACTGTAAGCCCTCACAGTTACTCTTGGTGGGCACAGGAATGGGCCCTGCTGTGAATTATTAGATCAAAATTTGTAATTGCATGCACCTGTTGAACAGGGCCAGAAAAATTGGGCCTTTGGTGGTGGATGGTGTTGCCACAACATTGTAAGCCCTCGCAGTTACTCTTGGTGGGCACAGGAATGGGCCCTGCTGTGAATTATTAGATCAAGAATTGTAATTGCCTGCACCTGTTGAACAGGGCTGAAAAATTGGGCCTTTGGAGGTGGTGGTGGTGGACGGTGTTGCCACAAGACTGTAAGCTCTCACAGTTACTCTTGGTGGGCGCAGGAATGGGCTCTGCTGTGAACTATTAGATCAAGATTTATAATTACACGCCCCTGTTAAACAGGGGCTGAATAATTGTGCCTTAGGCACTGGTGCTGGTGCCACAACACTGCAACCCCTCACAGATACTGTACTTGGAGCACAGCAGTCAGACCTGTTGTGTAGCATTGCTTAAAAAAGTGTAATTACACGCCCCTGTTAAACAGGGGCTGAAAAATTGGGCCTTAGGCGCTGGTGCCACAACACTGCAACCCCTCACAGATACTGTACTCTGAGCACAGCAATCAGACCTGTTGCAAAGCATTGCATCAAAAATTGTAATTACACGCCCCTGTTAAACAGGGGCTGAAAAATTGGGCCTTAGGCACTGGTGCTGGTGCCACAACACTGCAACCCCTCACAGATACTGTACTTGAAGCACAGCAGTCAGACCTGTTGTGTAGCATTGCTTAAAAAAGTGTAATTACACGCCCCTGTTAAACAGGGGCTGAAAAATTGGGCCTTAGGCGCTGGTGCCACAACACTGCAACCCCTCACAGATACTGTACTCTGAGCACAGCAATGAGACCTGTTGCAAATCATTACATAAAAATTGTAATTACACGCCCCTGTTAAACAGGGGATGAAAAATTGGGCCTTAGCCACTGGTGGTGGCACACAGAAATAAAAATGTTCTTCCAAGCTATCATCAGGATCATTGAGTAGGAAGAGGATAGTCAGTCAACATAACAGGACAGTCACTCAGCATCAGCATAGGCAGTCTTGAAGGGATGTGACATTATAAATTATTCAGTTATATCAGCTTCAGGTGCCTGGTAGCTGGTGGTGATCCAAGACTGATTCATCTTTATGAAGGCCAGTCGATCAACCGAGTCGGTGGACAGACGCACCCTGTGATCGGTGGCAAAGCCTCCAGAAGCACTGAATGTGCGTTCCGAAAGAACGCTGGATGCAGGACAGGCCAGTAGCTAAATTACATACTGTGCAAGCTCTGGCCAGTGATCCATCCTCAAGACCCAGTAAGCCAGAGGATTTTCGGTGGGAAAGGTGTCCAAGTCTGACCATGCCCCTAGGTATTCCTGCACCATGTATATCAGACGCTGGCGATGGTTGCTGGAACCGATCATACCTTGGGGCTGCGGACTAAAAAATTGTCTGAACGCATCGGTCAGACGTCCACCTTCCCCACCGCTCTTTCTGCTACTGACCGAAGCCTCAGCAACTCGTCGTCCAGGACCAGGAGTTTGTAACCTCCCAGTTTCTGGGAACGCGTTGCACAGACCTTTCTGCAAGGCCTCCCGGAGATGTCTCATCCTCTGCTCCCTCTGCGACGGCAAGATAAGGTCCGCAACCTTACCCTTGTACCGTGGATCACGGAGAGTGGCCAGCCAGTAATGGTTCCTCTCCTTGATCCGAAGAATACGAGGATCCTTCCGCAGGCTTTGCAGGATCAGGGAGGCCATGCAACGTAGGTTAGCTGACGCATTCGATCCGGAGTCTTCTGGGTCACTGAGGACGACATGATCTGCAGCCAACTCCTCCCAGCCACGTACAAGTCCACTGGTTTGTTGGGACTGTAAATCATCCCTAAAAGACTGTTGCTGCTGATGCTGAGTGCCAGGCTCCACCTCCACGCTGACACAATCCTCCTCCTCCTCCTCATCCTCTTCCTGTGTGATGGGTGGGAGAGAAGGAACACTGTCTGGATAAAGGGGGCCTTGAGAGGCAAGGAAGTCCTCCTCTTCCTGCCTCTGTTCTGCCTCAAGTGCCCTGTCCATTATCCCACGCAGCGTATTCTCCAACAGGTGGACAAGAGGTACAGTGTCACTGATGCATGCACTGTCACTGCTCACCATCCTCGTGGCCTCCTCAAATGGTGACAGGACAGTGCATGCATCCCTGATCATGCTCCACTGGCGTAGGGAAAAATATCCGAGCTCCCCTGACCCTGTCCTGGTGCCGTAGTCGCACAGGTACTCATTGATGGCCCTCTGCTGCGTGTGCAGTCGCTGCAGCATGGCCAATGTTGAGTTCCACCTGGTGGGCATGTCACATATAAGGCGGTTCTTGGGCAGGTTCAACTCCTTTTGCAGCTCAGCCAGCCGAGCACTGGCATTATATGATCGGCGGAAATGCACACAGACTTTCCTGGCCTGCCTCAGGACATCCTGTAAGCCTGGGTACCTGCCCAAGAACCGCTGCACCACCAGGTTAAGGACGTGAGCCATACAGGGCACATGGGTCAGCTGTCCCTGTCGCAGGGCAGAGAGGAGGTTGGTGCCATTGTCACAAACCACCATTCCTGGCTTAAGCTTGCGTGGTATCAACCACCTCTCGGCCTGCCCCTGCAGAGCTGCCAGAACCTCTGCCCCAGTGTGGCTCCTGTCCCCCAAACACACCAGCGCAAGCACTGCATGGCATCTTTTTGCCTGCGTACTTGCGTAGCCCCTTGGACGCCTACGGAGCACCGCTGGTTCCGAGGACAGAGCACTCGAAGAGGCCATGGAGGAAGAAGAAGAGGAGGGGGTGGAGGAGAGAGGTGTGTCACAACCAGTAGTAGCATTTTGGAGGCGTGGTGGCGGAACAACCTTCAACACTACTGCGCCTTGTCCTGCATCCTTCCCAGCTGCCAAAAGACTCACCCAATGGGCCGTGAAAGACAGGTAACGTCCCTGTCCCTGTCTGCTGGACCATGAGTCAGCGGTAATATGCACCTTACCGCTGACCGCCCTGTCCAGCGAGGCATGGACATTGCCTTCCACATGCCGGTAGAGAGCAGGAATCGCCTTCCGTGAGAAAAAGTGACATTTGGGAACCTGCCACTGAGGAACCGCACATTGAACAAACTCACGGAAGGGGGCCGAGTCTACCAACTGAAAATGCAGCAGTTGAAGTGCTAGCAATTTAGCCAAACTAGCATTCAACCGCTGGGCATGTGGATGGCTGGGAGTAAACTACTTTCGATGGTCCAGCAGCTGGGGCAGGGAAATTTGCCTGGTAGAATCGGACGTCGGTGTACTGCTAGCAGAGTGCCTGCAAGTACTTGGCTGTGACACACCTAATTCTACACCTTCATTCCTCTCAGTGCAGCTTTCAGAGAGGACTGAAGGTATAGTGGGGTTTGAGATCCCAGCTGATGAGGAGCAAGGAGAGGTCCGCTTTGTTCTTTGGTGTGGGTCTTTAATGTGCGCTTGCCAACAAGCTGCATGGCAGGTCGACATATGTCTGGTCATGCTTGTGGTGCCCAAGCGGCTGATGTTTTGGCCACGCGAGATACGCTTGAGACATATGTTGCAAATAGAAGTGGTGCGATCTGATGCACTTGTCTCAAAAAAGGCCCACACCAAAGAACTTTTGTAATAACGTGCAGAGGCAGCGCCCTGCACAGGTGGAGCTCTGCGGTGTGATTCAGTTGGTGTGCTGGCCTCAAGCTGGCCCCCGGAGGGCATCCTGCCTCGTTGGAGATGTGCCGCCTCCTCCTTCTCCTCCTCCTCCTCTCTCCCTTCAGGCACCTACGTGGAGTCAGTGACCTCATCATCCCCTCCCTCTTCACCACTGGAGCAAACCTGGCAGTAAGCTGCAGCTGGTGGAACATGACTGCCGGATTGCTGTCCTTGAGCATCCCCTCTCTCTGCGCTCACTCTACTGCCTTCCTCTAGCTGGGTATTATCATCCAAGCCTTCAAAGCACTGGGCATCCTCCTGGAGCATGTACCCAACACTGTGCTCAAACAGTTTGGGGGACTCCTCAGGAGGACATGGTGGGTCTAGGGAAGGGGTGCCTGATGAGGCAGATAGAGGCTGAGGTGGTTTATTGCGTGCTGTGCTATACTCACACAGCACACACACACTCTAACTCCTGCAAATGCCTGGCTGGCTGCCTTAGATGACAACAACAGGGCCTTAGGGCAGATAGAGGCTCAGGTGGTTTATTGTGTGCTGTGCTATACTCACACAGCACACACACACGCTAACTCCTGCAAATGCCTGGCTGACTGCCTTAGATGACAACAACAGGGCCTTAGGGCAGATAGAGGCTGAGGTGGTTTATTGTGTGCTGTGCTATACTCACACAGCACACACACACGCTAACTCCTGCAAATGCCTGGCTGACTTCCTTAGATGACAACAACAGGGCCTTAGGGCAGATAGAGGCTGAGGTGGTTTATTGTGTGCTGTGCTATACTCACACAGCACACACACATGCTAACTCCTGCGATGGCTGGCTGGCTGGCTGCCTTAGATGACAACAGGCCAGAACGGTAAAGGTGGTTTAATGTGATACTGCAATGCTGTACTAAAAGCATGCACACACTAGACTAATCCCCAGAATCACAGCAGATAATTTCAACACTCAGCAGAATGAATAAAACAGCAAATAATGTCAGCAGCACTCAGCAGAATGAATAACACAGCAGATACTGTGAGCACTCAGCAGAATGAATAACACAGCAGATACTGTCTGTCAGCAATAACACAGCAGATAATGTGACTGAAACAGTCACTGACTAATGCCGGAACACACTACACTAGGCCGCCGGCGCGGCGGCCTTATATAGTGTGGGGCGTGTACTAAACCCCTTGAGCTTTAATTGTGGCCAATTATTGCTCTCCTCGCCGCTGGCTCTATGATTGGCCAAGCATGCGGGTCACAGTGCATGCTTGGCCAATCATCAGCCAGCAATGCACTGCGACTGGCGCAGTGCATTGTGGACCGTTCGCATCACACGAATTTGATGCGAACAGCCCACATAGTTCTGGGCTCGACGAGCGGTCGAACGCCCGATGTTCGATTCGAACATGGGTTCGAATCGAACACCGGGCCCATCCCTAGTCACCAGTCAGTGTCCCTGATCATTGCCACACCAGTTGTATGATGACGCTATACTGAACTGGTCACAGTATATAAAAAAATTTAAAAATCTTTTTTTTCAAATTTTTCATTTTCCCAAAAATTGTGACAAAAAAGTTACAACTTCAAAAAATCGCAATGCCTCTTACTAAATACCTTGGACTGCCTACTTTCCAAAAAGGGTAATTTGGGGTAAATTCGTACTGTCCTAGCATCAGCATTGATCGATTTTCAGATATTCATACCATAGTTTGTGGACTCTATAGCTTTCCTATAGACTAAATAATATATACTGATTTGGGTTATTTTCACCAAAGAAATGTAGCAGTGTACAGAACAGAAACAAAGAAAAATGCATTGTTATGAGTATGTTACAAATATAAAAAGTAAAAAAATATATATAACTGCCCAAAACCATTATGGTTTCTTTAAATAGATCATATCACAAGTAACCCATTGCAATGGATATAGCAACTCTATTAATTATTTAGGTCAACAAATGCATAACATTTAGTTACTGTCAATAAGAAACATGAATGCTTAACAAGCGTTTTTCTCACACTTATTTTTGGGTAGCTGTGTTGTTTACAATTAAGGGGAGATGGTCTGGCATAATGGGAGGAATTCAACTTTTCGCAGCATTTTGGCCTGTTGGGGATACCTCCTGGGTTGCATTGTAGATTTCTTGAGAAATGCATCGAAAGAAGTCCCAATACTCTATCTTATGCTAGCTCTTCAGGACTACCTTGGTTAAAGTGGAACTAATCTCAAAACATGACATTTTGCTATGCTATAGCAGCTAAACAAAAATAGAGGCAATGCAGTGCTACTTCAAACCAATAAAGTGACCATAAAGTATTAGTGCAAAACACCCTATACAAAACTATTACATAAGGGTGGGAAACAAACTCGAAAATAGTATCTGTGTGAATACAATGTGTAAAAAACACAATACAAAAACTGCCCAGTGGAACCAAACAATAATAAAAAAAAAATGAAATATCCCCCCTAAGGGTTAAATACACAGCAAATCAGTGTATGTGATATGTGCAATAATGTTGTCCTCCTCTGTGGATACTATAGAGATAGACAACCTCAACATGTAGCAAAAAACCCTAAAAAAACAACCAAAAACAGCAGTGTGCACAAGAAATAAAAAAAATAAAAAATTAAATCAACCATAAATTGCAATGAAAAAATGCAAACCAAACACATACTACGTATTACAGTATTATGAAAGAAAACCTCCAAAATACCTACATACCTACATACATACAGTACTTACGCATATGTTGGTTTTGCATAAATGATGTGACAATATAAGTGACACCCTTCTGGTGGTTAGCAAAACTCAAAATAAATATAATAAATGTCTATACATATATCCTGTAAATCTGTGTTGTTCCTTGCTGCCTCTAAGTCCTAGAACTGAGGGATAGCATGACTGCTTGACTGCTAATTACTCAGTTATCATTCTGCTGCTCTCGGTCTGCTCTTAGCAGAGAGCAATGACTGTCATTCACTGCTCTTTACTCTGCTCCTTCACTGGAACTGGCTAAGAAGGGGGCTGAGGCATCTAGCTAAGGCTTTCAGCCCGGTGATCACGCATCTGGGTGGCACTGGACATTACTGTCAGGATCCTTCCAGAACCTGGATCACCTCTGTGAAGCTAAAGACAGTTGTTGGCTGGTTCTAGGTCACAGGAGAGCACATATAAGTGCACTTCTGTGACCCACAAGAGAAGTATGGTCACAAAAGTTTTTGCCATATTTCTCTTTTAATTGTGCCTATAAGCAGTACCTTGAACATTTTATATTTTGCTTTGGATTCTAAAAAAAAATAGCAGACCACATCCTGGCACGTGAGTTTGTCTAGGCACTTCTGAATCTTAAAGCTATATGTATATCTGCAGTGAAAGATTGAGGCACTGCTGCCTGTTCTCCTTTAATAAGATGGCTGCCTCCATACAGAGGCGCAGTACAGACTAAGGCATGACAATTCAGTAATGATGGAAAGATCACCTACAGAGGAATTGTTACAATTGCATAGCTCCCAACTGTCCCTGATTTGGAGGGACTGTCCCTGATTTGGAACAAAGTCCCTGTGTCCCTCTTTCCTCCTGATTCGTCCCTCATTTTGGTCTGATCTATATAGCTGTATTAAAAATTCACTTTGTCTATCAAAAAGTGTTTTCCAGTGCTAAACCTTCCATTCGATTTCTAAATTGCTGTATTTGTAAATTCCAAAAGCCAATATAAACACTTGTGGGTTTAACCAATCTTGTTTTTTTGTACAATTCTCCTTTAAGGGGGCGTGGCAAGGGTGTGTCCTATACCTACATACTTTTGCTGATAGGTGTCCCTTATTCCCATCTCTAAAAGTTGGGAGGTATTGTACAGGACGCCAAGGTTGGGTCCTGGACGGGTGCTATATAGCACCAGTATTTGGGCTGTGGTCCCTTTAAAGGAGTCGCAGCATTGCTCAGGGGGTCACCCAAAATGGGTGAGGGGTTCCGGGAGTAGCCGAGCAGGAGAGGACTGACTCGCAGTCCTCTCTAGGTTAATAATAGTTATTTGGGACCCGGAATTTGGGAGGCTCTGAAGAGATATTCGGGTGGGAAAAGAGCCTCCCTCCCTGACCACAATGATTCAGTGCACAGGGGGTTAAGGGCCTCCAGGAAGACAGCTCAAAAGACAGGAAGTAGGGAAGAGTTGTTGGTGTGAGGAGGAGTAGGTGATTACACCTGTTAGCTGAGCTGTGTGGATGTCTGGAGGCTGCTAAAAGAACCTGCTGCAAAAACTGTATGTGTTTTCCTTAACTTTGTTTTTGTGCTGAAGATAAGCTGTTTTTTTGTTATGCTGAAGATAAGCGGACTTTGTTTTTGTACTTTACCTGTGCGCTGAAGAAAGCCTTATTTTGATTTTTCTTTCAAATAAATGTCTTTTATTTTACAACTGACGGTTTATGCACTTAATCCCGTGGAGCTATTGTCCCCAAAGTTCACAACTGGTGTCTTGGATGCTGGCAAAAGTGCATTTGCAGCCGCAAAAAACGTTTAAAACTAAACTGACATTTAAAGAGACAGTGTACAAATGGCATGTCGTGGGTGAAGTCAGCTCAGACGCTGCAAACAGCAGGTAAAGGCATGGAGGAGGTCATCAGGGCTTTGGCGCAAGCCACCGTGACCCAGCAGCAAGCTTCAGCAGATGCAAACCGTCGCCATGAGGAAGCGATGGCTCAGCAGCAGCAAGCCCTGGCACAGGCTATAGCTGCACAGCAGGAAAACACACGGTTGCTAGCCGCCCAGTTTACTGCTCAGCAGGAGTCCACTCAAACACAGGTGACTGCCTTACAGGAGGCAGTGCAGCGGCTGGCTCAGGGACGAGAACAATCGGTCGTTGCCGTTGGCAACCAAGTGTCTGTGAGAGCCAGCCATTTCTTACAAAAACTGACACCCAGCGATGACGTAGAGGCCTTTCTCACCACCTTTGAGAGGATAGCGGAGAGAGAGGGGTGGCCCCGTGACCAATGGGCCGGCATTATCTCTCCTTTTCTCACCGGTGACCCGCAAAAGGCCTACTTTGACCTCCCAACTGAACATATCAGAAACTATGAGCTTCTGAAGACAGAGATCCTGGCCCGCCTAGGAGTGACCATGGCTGTCCGGGCTCAGAGGGTGCATCGCTGGCGGTACAAACAAGACCGACCACCCAGGTCCCAAATGCATGAACTGATACAGCTGGTTAAAAAATGGCTGCAGCCAGAAAAACTGTCAGGCCCACAAATGGTGGAACGGGTGGTGATGGACTGGTACCTGCGGTCCCTGCCAGATGACCTACAGCGCTGGGTAAGCCATGGAGACCCTGCAACCGCTGACCAGCTGGTTGAGTTGGTTGAAAGGTACACCGTAGTGGAGGACCTGCTTGGGCCTGCCAAACGTCGGGAACCCACACCAAGGGCAACAAGACCGGCCACAGCACCTAGGAGAGAAGCCCTGCTAGACATTGGAACCCGCAACCCTGCACCATCTTCTGCAGAACCTCGAAGGTTGGTTCCTGTCCCTAGGATGGGAGGCCTACAGTGTTGGCGATGTCGGTCCTGGGGGCATACCCGGGCACAATGCCCACTTCAGGAGGAGCCGATGGATTGCGGGACTGGTCGGAGAAGCTCCTTCTATGTGCAAAGAGCGTGTACCACTCATCTTGATCTGGCTGAAGGACGGTTCGAGTGTGAAGTGTGGGTGAACCACCTTCCTGCCAGGGCCCTACTAGACTCCGGGAGCATGGTAACACTGGTACATGCCAGGGTGATTGGGAGACTTGGCCCCGTAAATAAAACTCTGCGCGTAGTGTGTATCCATGGGGATACCAGGGAGTACCCCCTGGTTCCTGTGACGGTTTCTTATGGACGTACCTCAGTGACACAAGAGGTTGGGGTAGTAAATAGTCTAATACATGATATTATAGTGGGGCGGGACTGTCCGCTATTCCTCGAACTGTGGAACCAGGCACAGATGGGGCTGCCAGGAGAACTGGGGACACTGGGCCTGGAAGAGATGGAGTCTGAGGGGTCTAGGTCTGAAACCCCCACAACACACCCCTCTAAAACAGAGATACCTGTCACTAATAAGGATATTGCAGAGAATGTTAATTTGAATGACAATGTTTCTGTTTCAGGCCTCAACACCGAGTTGACTTCTGAGGGGGGGGAGCCTTCCCATTACAGGTTATGCTGGGGGAGGATGATGAGGAGCTCTCCCCGTTGCAGTTCCCAGTTGAGGAGGGTGAAGGGGAAACATCCTCAAGGTCAGTGCATCCAGACCTGGACGTACCCAGGGGTGCGTTTGGCTCCGCCCAGTTGCAGGATCCTACCTTGGTCAATGCTCGAGAGCAGGTTTCTGTTGTTGATGGGGTCCCACAAATACCAGGGGCAGATCAAAGGTTTCCTCATTTTGCATTAAAGGGGGATTTGGTTTATCGAGTGGCTGAAAGCCGAGAGGAAACTGTAGAGCAGTTACTGGTTCCCCAACCATATAGGCGGATGCTACTTGACCTAGCCCACAATGACGCACTGGGAGGACACTTGGGGGCAGAGAAAACGGAGGCCAGGATAACCGACCGGTTTTACTGGCCAGGGGTGAAGGCCGAGGTTAAAAGATATTGTGCATCTTGTCCCATTTGCCAGTTAACTGCCCCAGGGCCACACTATAGAAGCCCTCTGGTACCCTTGCCGATTATTGAGGTTCCGTTTGAGCGGATCGCCATGGATCTCGTGGGACCCCTGGTAAAGTCGGCAAGGGGGCACCAATATATATTAGTCATCCTAGACTACGCAACCAGGTATCCAGAAGCAGTTCCTTTGAGGAAAGCCTCCTCTAAGGCCATTGCCAAGGAGTTATTCCAAATGTTTTCACGAACTGGATTCCCCAGGGAGATACTTACGGACCAGGGCACCCCTTTTATGTCAAAGGTGATGGCGGACTTGTGCAGACTATTTCAGATCAAGCAGTTGCGGACGTCCGTCTATCACCCGCAGACCGATGGCCTAGTTGAGAGGTTTAATAAAACTCTAAAGTCCATGTTAAAAAGAGTGGTCCAGAAAGACGGGAAGGATTGGGATATGTTACTCCCTGCCCTCTTGTTTGCCATCCGGGAGGTTCCACAAGCGTCCACGGGCTTCTCACCGTTTGAGTTAGTGTATGGACGAAGGCCCCGGGGGTTGCTTGGCCTAGTCAAAGAAACATGGGAAAGTGAATCCTCACCACACAAGACCGTGGTAGAGCATATCTCTCAAATGCGAGAGAGGGTGGCTAAGGTGATGCCGCTGGTGAGGGAGCACATGCAGAAGGCTCAGGATGCCCAAAGAAGGGTGTATAACAGATCGGCTAAAATTAGACAGTTTCAAGTAGGAGACCGGGTGGCTGTCCTAATACCTACAGTGGAGAGCAAGTTCTTGGCCAGGTGGCAAGGCCCGTTTGAGGTAATAGAAAAAGTGGGTGAGGTGAACTACAAGGTACACCAGCCAGGGAAAAGAAAACCATACCAGATCTATCACGTAAATCTGTTGAAACCCTGGAGAGACAGAGAACAGGTATCCGCTGTGGTAGCGGTACAGTCAGGGGACCATGCAGGAATCGACCTGGTGCAGGTGGCTGCTACCCTAACTAGGCCCCAAACCCAGCAAGCAAAAGAGTTTCTGCAAAGAAATAGGGACATGTTTTCAGGGTTGCCGGGTCTCACCAACGTCATCGAGCATGACATTGTGACGGAACCCTGTATAAAAATCCGGTTAAGGCCTTACCGTATCCCAGAAGCTCATAGAGTGGCAGTGTCTGAAGAGGTCAAGAGAATGCTCGAGCTTGGAGTCATTGAAGAGTCGCAGAGCGAGTGGTCGAGTCCAATCGTGTTGGTACCCAAACCCAACGGCACCCTCCGCTTCTGCAACGACTTCAGAAAACTTAATGAAATCTCCAAGTTTGATGCTTATCCAATGCCACGGGTAGATGAGCTAATTGAGAGGTTAGGTCCAGCCAGGTATATAACCACGCTAGACCTCACAAAAGGGTATTGGCAGATTCCCCTGACCAAGAAAGCCAGGGAGAAAACAGCTTTCTCTACCCCGGAAGGCCACTTCCAGTACAAAAGAATGCCATTTGGTCTACACTCTGCCCCCGCTACATTCCAAAGGGCCATGGACAAAACTTTGCGTCCACATCAACGGTATACTTCGGTTTACCTAGATGACATAGTCATTTTTAGCGCTGATTGGGAGTCCCATCTTCCCCGAGTTCAGGCAGTCGTAGACTCCTTGAGAAGAGCAGGATTCACCATCAATCCGGAGAAGTGCGCGATTGGAGTAGAGGAAGCCAAGTACCTAGGGTACATTGTGGGTAGAGGACTGGTGAAGCCCCAAATGAGTAAGGTAGAAGCCATACAGAACTGGCCCCGCCCCCTATCCAAGAAGCAGGTCAGAGCGTTTTTGGGCATAGTTGGCTACTACCGGAGGTTTGTCCCCAACTTTGCCACCATTGCTGCACCATTGACGGACTTGACCAAAGGCAGAAAGTCAGTGATGGTACAGTGGAATGACGATGCCGAAAAAGCTTTCCAGAAGCTTAAGACGGCATTGTGCCGGGATCCGGTGCTTGTGGCTCCAGATTTTTCTAAGGATTTTGTAGTACAGACAGATGCTTCAAGTGAAGGGCTAGGAGCAGTCCTGTCTCAAGTGATCAATGGGGAAGAGCACCCCATAGTTTTTCTAAGTAGGAAGCTGACGGCAGCAGAGAAAAACTATGCGGTGGTGGAGCGGGAGTGTCTTGCCATCAAGTGGGCTTTAGACTCTTTACGGTATTTCCTCCTAGGTAGAAGGTTCCGCCTAGTGTCCGACCATGCCCCACTGACCTGGATGAGACAAAACAAAAACACCAATGCCAGGGTGACAAGGTGGTTCCTTTCTCTCCAGGAGTTCAATTTTGTAGTAGAGCACAGACCAGGGAGACAGCATCAGAACGCCGATGCCCTCTCCCGGGTCCATTGTATGATGTCGAGTGGTGCCTCCAACACCTCCGCGTTGAGGCAGAGGGGGGGGATATGTACAGGACGCCAAGGTTGGGTCCTGGACGTGTGCTATATAGCACCAGTATTTGGGCTGTGGTCCCTTTAAAGGAGTCGCAGCATTGCTCAGGGGGTCACCCAAAATGGGTGAGGGGTTCCGGGAGTAGCCGAGCAGGAGAGGACTGACTCGCAGTCCTCTCTAGGTTAATAATAGTTATTTGGGACCCGGAATTTGGGAGGCTCTGAAGAGATATTCGGGTGGGAAAAGAGCCTCCCTCCCTGACCACAATGATTCAGTGCACAGGGGGTTAAGGGCCTCCAGGAAGACAGCTCAAAAGACAGGAAGTAGGGAAGAGTTGTTGGTGTGAGGAGGAGTAGGTGATTACACCTGTTAGCTGAGCTGTGTGGATGTCTGGAGGCTGCTAAAAGAACCTGCTGCAAAAACTGTATGTGTTTTCCTTAACTTTGTTTTTGTGCTGAAGATAAGCTGTTTTTTTGTTATGCTGAAGATAAGCGGACTTTGTTTTTGTACTTTACCTGTGCGCTGAAGAAAGCCTTATTTTGATTTTTCTTTCAAATAAATGTCTTTTATTTTACAACTGACGGTTTATGCACTTAATCCCGTGGAGCTATTGTCCCCAAAGTTCACAGTATATAATTGCTTCATATAAACGAATACAGTTGCAAAAAAATGTAAACCCTTTTGGAATGATATGTATTTCTGCACAAATTGGTCATAAAATGTGATCTGATCTTCATCTAAGTCACAACAATAGACAATCACAGTCTGCTAAAACTAATAACACACAAAGAATTAAATGTTACCATGTTTTTATTGAACACACCATGTAAACATTCACAGTGCAGGTGGAAAAAGTATGTGAACCCCTAGACTAATGAGATCTCCAAGAGCTAATTGGAGTGAGGTGTCAGCCAACTGGAGTCCAATCAATGAGATGAGATTGGAGGTTTTGGTTACAGCTGCCCTGCCCTATAAAAAACACACAACAGTTCTGGGTTTGCTTTTCAAAAGAAGCATTGCCTGATGTGAATGATGCCTCGCACAAAAGTTTGCACAAGAGCACCTGGATGTCCCACAGCAGTACTGGCAAAATATTCTGTGGACAGATGAAACCAAAGTTGAGTTGTTTGGAAGAAACACACAACACTATGTGTGGAGAAAAAGAGGCACAGCACACCAACATCATAACCTCATCCCAACTGTGAAGAATGGTGGTGAAGGCATCATGGTTTGGGGCTGCTTTGCTGCATCAGGGCCTGGACGGATTGCTATTATCGAAGGAAAAATGAATTCCCAAGTTTATCAAGACATTTTACAGGAGAACTTAAGGCCATCTGTCCACCAGCTGAAGCTCAACAGAAGATGGGTGTTGCAACAGGACAACGACCCAAAGCATAGAAGTAAATCAACAACAGAATGGCTTAAACAGAAGAAAATGCGCCTTCTGGAGTGGCCCAGTCAGAGTCCTGACCTCAACCCGATTGAGATGCTGTGGCATGACCTCAAGAAAGCGATTCACACCTGACATCCCAAGAATATTGCTTAACTGAAACAGTTCTGTAAAGAGGAATGGTCAAGAATTACTCCTGACCGTTGTGCACGTCTGATCTGCAACTACAGGAAACGTTTGGTTGAAGTTATTGCTGCCAAAGGAGGTTCAACCAGTTATTAAATCCAAGGGTTCACATACTTTTTCCACCTGCACTGTGAATTTTTACATGGTGTGTTCAATAAAAAAAGGGTAACATTTAATTCTTTGTGTGTTATTAGTTTAAGCAGTGATTGTCTATTGTTGTGACTTATGCCCCATACACACGGTCGGAAAATCCGACCACCAAATCCATCGGATTTTGTCTGACGGATTTAGTCCGACACTGGTGTTGCATACACACGGTCGGACAAAGTTGTCGGAAAATCCGATCATTCTGAACGTGGTGACGTTTGTTGCCTACGACGGGACTACGTAGAGGCTAGTAGCCAATAGCTTTGGTCTTGTAATGTGATCTGAGCATGCGTGGCACTTTGTCCGTCGGAATTCGCTACACACGATCGGAATTGGTGTGATCGGACTTTGTTGTCCGAAAATCTATCCAGCAGGAGATAGAACTTTGTCCGTCGGACAATCCGATGGAAACTTTCCGATGGTGCCTACACAAGGTCGGAATTTCCGACAACATTGTCCGATAGGACAGAATCCATCGGAAAATCCGACCGTGTGTATGGGGCTTTAGATGAAGATCAGATCACAATTTATAACCATTTTGTGCAGAAATCCATATCATTCCAAAAGGGTTCACATACTTTTTTTGCAACTGTATCTGTGCTACAATGTTGTGCAAATATTACCAGGCACAGATCTGCACATCAGGCTGACCCTTTAATAAACATTTTTACAGAAGCTTACCAGAGGGGGGCGGATCCTGGAGAAGCTACCTCCTCCTTACCTCGTCCCCCTGCCTAGCTGAGCAGAGGGGAGCAGGTAGAAGGCAGCTGGCAGGTTTTTACACATAGACACTCACCATAATGTGCTACCATGTGTTGTGGTGTGCTGTGTTACAATATATAGTGCATGGACCTTTTCTGGTGCATTCAAATAAATAGGCTACATTACCAGAACACGTTAATCACTTTACGACAGGCCTTTTTCTTACATTTGTGAAAATCTGTATTTTTTTGCTAGAAAATTACTTAGAGCCCCCAAACATGATTTTTTTTTTTTTTTTAGCAGAGACCCTAGAGAATAAAATGGTGCTTGTTGCAATATGTTATGTCACACTGTATTTGCGCAGCAGTCTTTCAAACACAATTTTTTGGGAAAAAATACACTTTCTTTCATTAAAAAAAAAACACAGTAAAGTTGGCTCAATATTTTGTATAATGTGAAAGATGATGTTACGCTGAGTAAATAGATACCTAATATGTTATGCTTTAAAATTGTGCATGCTCTTGGAATGGCGATAAATTGGTGCCTCAAAACCTCCATAGGCAATGCTTTAATCATTTTTACAGGTTACCTTTTTAGAGTTACGGTGGAGGTCTTGTGCTAGAATTATTGCTCTAACGTTCGTGATGATACCTCACATGTGTGGTTTGAACACTGCTTACATATGCAGGCACAACTGTGCCTTTAATTGTTTTTTTTTATCACTTGTATTTCTATTATGAATGTAAACATCCCTTGTAATAGAAACAAGTATGCCAGGTCCTCTTTATAAGCAAAACAAAAATACATTTTGCCTTTAGGCCCCTTTCACACTTAAACGTCTTGTCCTACGATTTGGGACTGCAAAGTCGCATGACAACTAGTTCCCCGTGATTTCCAATGACTACCATTCATATTAGTATGACTTCAAGTCATGCCGACTTCAAAGTAGTCCCTGCACTACTTTGGTCCGACTTTGATCCTACTTCAGGCCATTGAATATCACTGAAGTCGGATCAAAGTCGGATCGCCGTCTTAACTGATCCGACTTTGGCATGCGACTTTGGCATGCAACTTGTGCTCTGATCATCTTGAAGGGGAACTACACGCCAAATTAAAAAAACAATGGCATAGGTTCAAGGTTTTACAAAGATGCACAATCTAATTTACCCTAATTGGAGTGTTTGTGTTTATAGGCTATTTTAATAAAGAGGTGAATTTAGTCTTTAGAGCTTTGCCATAGATACATAGTAGGTTATATAGTAGATGAGGTTGAAAAAAGACAAAAGTCCATCAAGTCCAACCTATGTGTGTGATTATACAGTATGTCAGTATTACATTGTATATCCCTGCATGTTATGTTCATTCAGGTGCTTATCTAATAGTTTTTTTAAACTATCGATGCTCTGAGCTGGTACCACCACCTGTGAAAGGGAATTCCACATCTGTGTCGCACGTACAGTAAAGAACCCTCTACGTAGTTTAAGGTTAAACCTCTTTTCTTCTAACTTTAATGAGTGGCCATGTGTCTTGTTAAATTCCCTTCCACAAAAAAGTTTTATCCCTACCGTGGGGTCACCAGTACAGTATTTTGTAAATTAAAATCGTATCCCCTCTCAAGCGTCTCTTCTCCAGAGAGAATAAGTTCAGTGCTCGCAACCTTTATTCAAAAAAAACCATCTCTCCTCCGTGTTCTTTGTTCCTAAGATTTTATCCCAATTTATGCCTTCTAGCAAGGTTGGTAGTTTAGGGAAGTTGGCTCTTTTGAAATTCAGTGTCTTTGTATTGCCCTTATGTTTCCTATTTGTGTGATTTATACTGAAGCCAATTGACCTATGATCGCTGTTTCCTAAATTGCCCCATATTTCCACATCCATGAATCAGGTCTGTATTGTTGGTAATCAGTAGATCCAGTAATGCTTTGTTCCCGGCAAGCACTCACACACCTGCCTTGGTATTGTCCTTGAGCCCTGACCTGTAATCCTGAGAACCTGAACCTGTATTTGTACCTGTTCCTGTCCCTCCTGTGATCCTGTTATCCTGTACCCCTGCCCTGCAGCCTGATCCCTTCCCCCTTCTCCCTGTCCTGTCTTGCTCCTTGCCCCATCTGCTGATCTCCCGTATATGACCCTGGCCTGGCTACGATTACTATTCTGGTATTCCCTATTTGCTGTACAGTGGTGTGAAAAAGTGTTTGCCCCCTTCCTCATTTCCTGTTCCTTTGCATGTTTGTCACACTTAAGTGTTTCGGAACATCAAACCAATTTAAACAATAGTGAAGGACAACACAAGTAAACACAAAATGCAATTTGTAAATGAAGGTGTTTATTATTAAAGGTGAAAAAAAATCCAAACCATCATGTCCCTGTGTGAAAAAGTGATTGCCCCCTAAACCTAATAACTGGTTGGGCCACCCTTAGCAGCAACAACTGCAACCAAGCGTTTGCGATAACGTGCAATGAGGCTTTTACAGCGTCCTGGAGGAATTTTGGCCCACTCATCTTTGCAGAATTGTCCTAATTCAGTTACATTAGAGGGTTTTCGAGCATGAACGGCCTTTTTAAGGTCATACCACAACATCTCAATAGGATTCAGGTCAGGACTTTGGCTAGGCCACTCCAAAGTCTTCATTTTGTTTTTCTTCAGCCATTCGATGGTGGGCTTGCTGGTGTGTTTAGGATCATTGTCCTGCTGCAGAACCCAAGTTCGTTTCAGCTTGAGTACACGAACAGATGGTCGGACATTCTCCTTCAGGATCTCTTGGTAGACAGCAGAATTCATAGTTCCTTTTATCACGGCAAGTCTTCCAGGTCCTGAAGCAGCAAAACAGCCCCAGACCATCACACTACCACCACCATATTTTACTGTTGGTATAATGTTCTTTTTCTGAAATGCAGTGTTCCTTCTACGCCAGATATACTTGGACACACACCTTCCAAAGAGTTCCACTTTTGTCTCATCGGTCCACAGAATGTTGTCCCAAAAGTCTTGGGGATCATCGAGATGTGTTGTGGAGAAATTGAGACGAGCTTTGATGTTCTTTTTGCTCAGC
This sequence comes from Lithobates sylvaticus, assembly GCA_028564925.1. Lineage (NCBI taxonomy): Eukaryota > Metazoa > Chordata > Amphibia > Anura > Ranidae > Lithobates > Lithobates sylvaticus. The sequence continues at coordinate 633,243,551 of CM053026.1, forward strand.
AGTGGTTTTCTCCTTGGAACTCTGCCATGCAGGCCATTTTTGCCCAGTCTTTTCCTGATAGTGGAGGCATGAACGCTGACCTTAACTGAGGCAAGTGAGGCCTGCAGTTCCTTGGACGTTGTTGTGAGGTCTTTTGTGACCTCTTGGATGAGTCGTCGCTGCGCTCTTGGGGTAATTTTGGGCGGCCGGCCACTCCTGGGAAGGTTCACCACTGTTCCATGTCTTCGCCATTTGTGGATAATGGCTCTCACTGTGGTTCGCTGGATTCCCAAAGCTTTGGAAATGGCTTTATAACCCTTTCCAGACTGATAGATCTCAATTACTTTCTTTCTCAATTGTTCCTGAATTTCTTTGGGTCTCGGCATGATGTGTAGCTTTTAAGGATCTTCTGGTGGACCTTACTGTGTCAAGCAGCTCCTATTTAAGTGATGCCTTGATTGTGAACAGGTGTGGCAATAATCAGGCCTGGGTGTGGCTAGAGAAATTGAACTCAGGTGTGGACAACCACAGTTATAGTATGTTTTAACAAGGGGGGCAATCACTTTTTCACACAGGGCCATGATGGTTTGGATTTTTTTTTCACCTTTAATAATAAACACCTTCATTTACAAATTGCATTTTGTGTTTACTTGTGTTGTCCTTGACTATTGTTTAAATTGGTTTGATGTTCCGAAACACTTAAGTGTGACAAACATGCAAAGGAACAGGAAATGAGGAAGGGGGCAAACACTTTTTCACACCACTGTATATACTAGTTTAGATTATTGTTATTTGTGGGTCACTGTTTGGTTGTTGATTTGTTTTACACTGTTTGGTATTGTAGGTGTGTTTATATCTGTGTTCACTTTTCACCTTACATACGTTTTGGTTCATTCTGTTGTAGAGTTGCCACCTCATCCCTTTAAACCCAAAAACATATGAATTACACAGGTTATGAGGCTAATTTAATGCAGATAAGGCACCAAATGAATTTAAATTACCTCCTTAATCAGCCACGGAACCTGTGTAATTAATATGTGTTCGGGTTTAAAGGGACTAGGTGGCAACTCTACTCTGTTGCAGTCCACACAGTTCTGGTCACACCTGTTTATGACAGAATACCAAGGCCATTCCTGACCAGAAGTGGCTGCACACTGCCATCGTGGTTCTGTTTTTGCTAACATGCATCCAGAGGAAGTTACTTATTACTCTCTGCTAGTGACAGAGGATGTTAAATACTGCCGCCAGATATTGAAAGAGTGGGTCAGTGACCAGCTACTAGAGTGTATCCGACTGGCTCATTACGTAGTTGATCAGGGCCATATGCTGTTTGGGGATGTTCAGCCTCTGATCCAGGTGTGTACAGAGCTGGCCTTGTCCAGTACTCCAAGAGGCAGTGATTATTTTTCTCCCCCTTCAGTTTTGGTCAGATTGAGTCTCGGGTGTGGTTATTAGAGGATGACCCGTTTTCTTTCTTTGAGCATTATTCCTCATGTTCTCAGCAGGTCTTATCAGAGTCTGTTAAAGCGGTAGTAAACCCTCATAAACTTTCTGAACCAACACCATATCTCTAATCGTCAGTTAATTTAAAATCGATTGATCGCTATAGTGTTATTTAAATATATATTCTTACTGTATATAATTGCAAATTTGTAGAGCGTTCCGTTTCTTCTCGATCCGCGCCATCTCCGTTGTGGGCTTCCTGGTTGTAAGCTGTTCTAGCTTCCGCCCACAGTTCCTTCTGGGCTTCGTAATCCCGCGCGCATTAGGTCACGTGATACGTCCAGGTCACTTGATGATTCTCTTGGGGTAAAAGCTTGCGGGATGTCGGGGCTGACGTCTACAGGATGAAATGACGCAGCCCCGACATAAACAATGAATTTAGCCGGCAGAGGCTCTGCCTGCCGGAATGAACGGGGATCGGGCGCATGCGCTGTTGAGATGTTCCCTAAGAAAAACACCTGTAACTCCTAAATTATTCAGGTCAGAAAAATGTTTTGATTATCAATCGATTGCAAATTGCGATGGGCACATTTAAATGTAAAGTGACTTTTTTGACTTTACTTCCACTTTAACTCAGTGCAATCTCTTGTTAGACAGGCATTATGTAAACCAAATTTTGTTCAGCCATTAATCCAAGCATGGTCTGATATATTGCACTCAGCCTCAGTCTGCTCACGACAACCCATTCCTGCTACCAGACACCTGCCTGCCCAAATGTTTCTCTCTCCATCACCCAGGAAAACCCCAGCCTCAGCCCAATATCTCATGCTTCCAACCAAATATCAAACCCTGTTTCCACTTGCTGGCTGCACCTACCCTGCCTTTAATCCATCTGCCTCTTCTCTGCTGCCTGCAACAACCCCACAAAAACTCCCCCTAGCCACTGTTCCCTCTTCCTTACCGTATTCCAGCCCTTCTCTTCAATCTGCTATACCCCTTACTTACAGTCCTGTAGTCACCTGCAGAACTTTGGTGGCTAAACCGAAGAAAAAACTGAAGTTTTTCCCAACCCATATGATTCTGCCATTATCCCAACCTGCCTCCACACCAGCTGATTTGCTCCAGTCTTCCTCCATGCCAACTGAGTTACACCAGTCTGCCTCCATGTCAGCCGAGCTGAACCCGGTCTATTTCCATGCCAGATGATCCACTCCAGTCTGACTCCATGATTGCCAATGAGGTCAGGCAAGCCCCTGATGATCCTGAACCTGAAGACCCACCTAACCCTGCCAACTTTCTGCCTGCTGTCCGGCCTGACGTTCCAGTATTCGATGTCCAGCCTGATGTTCCTGTGCCCATGCTCCAGTCTGATGTTTCAGTGCCTACGGTCCAGCCTGAAGTCCTGGTGCCCACGGTCCAACCTGAAGTTTCGGAGCCCACGGTCCAGCCTGAAGTTCTGGAGCCCATGTCCCAGCCTGAAGTTCTAGAGCCCGTGTCCCAGCCTGAAGTTCCAGTGCCTGCGTCCCAGCCTGAAGTTCAGGTCCCCGTGCCCCAGCCTGAAGTTACGGTCCCCATGCCCCAGGCTGAATTTCCCGTGCCCCAGCCTGTTGGGCCAGTGCCTGTTACCCAGCCTGCTGGGCCAGTGCCCATTACCCAGCCAACTGGGCTGGAGCCCGTTACCCAGCCTTCTGATACGGTACTTGCTGAATCGGTTCCTGATGCCCAGCCAGATGACCCAAAGCCTGCTTTTCCAGCCTGATGGCCCAAAGCCTGCTGCCCAGCCTAATAACCCAGAGCCTGCTGCCCAGCCTGATGACCCGGAGCCTGCTGCCCAGCTAGATGACCCGGAGCCTTCTGCCCAGCCAGATGACCCAGGGCCTGCTGCCCAGCTAGATGACCCGGAGCCTTCTGCCCAGCCAGATGACCTGGAGCCTGCTGCCCAGCCTGATGACCCAGAGCCCGCTGCCCAGCCAGATGACCTAGAGCACACTGCCCAGCCAGATGACCCAGTGCCTGCTAGACCTGTTCCTGATGCCCAGCTTGATGTGCTTCTGCCCGATGTTCAACCTGATGTGTCTCTGCCCGCTGCCCAGCCTGATGTGCCTGTGTCTGCTGCCCAGCCTGATGTGCCTGTGTCTGCTGCTCAGCCTGATGTGCCTCTGTCCGCTGCCCAGCCTGGTGTGCCACTGTTCGCTGCCCAGCTTGATGTGCCCGTGCCTACTGCCCAATTTGATGTGCCTGTGCCTGCTGTGCAGGTTGATGTCCCGCTAACTGCTGCCCAGCTGGATGTGCCTGTGCCCGCTGCCCAGCTTGATGTGCCTGCTGCCCAGCTTGATGTGCCTGTGCCCGCTGCCCAGATTGATGTGCCTGTGCCTGCTGCCCAGCTTGATGTGCCTCTGCCCGTTGCCCGGCTTAATGCCAGGTACTTTGTACATGCCCAGCTTGATGTGCCTCTGCCCGCCTTGATGCCTTGGACCTTTTACATGCCTATTTTGATGTGCCTCTGCCTGCTGCCTGGCTTGATGCCATGGACTTTTTACATGCTCAGCTTGATATGCCTCTGCCTACTGCCCAGCTTGATGCCATGGACTTTTTACAGCTGCGGCTAGTTGGAGCGTCCAGATCTGCCCAGCCAGATGACCCGGTGCCTGCTATACCTGTTCCTGATGCCCAGCTTGAAGTGCTTCTGCCCGATGTCCAACCTGATGTGTCTCTGCCCGCTGCCCAGCCTGATGTGCCTGTGTCCGCTGCCCAGCCTGATGTGCCTGTGTCTGCTGCCCAGCCTGATTTGCCTGTGTCCGCTGCCCAGCCTGATGTGCCTGGGTCCTCTGCCCAGCCTGATGTGCCTCTGTCCGCTGCCCAGCCTGGTGTGCCGATGCCCGCCGCCCAGCTTGATGTGCCTGTGCCCACTGCCCAGCTTGATGTGCCTGTGCCCACTGCCCAGCTTGATGTGCCGCTACCTGCTGCCCAGCTTGATGTTCCTGTGCCCGCTGCCCAGCTTGATGTGCCTGTGCCCACTGCCCAGCTTGATGTGCTTGCTGCCCAGCTTAATGTGCCGCTACCTGCTGCCAAGCTTGATGTGCCACTACCTGCTGCCCAGCTTGATGTGCCTGTCCCCACTGCCCAGCTTGATGTGCCTGTGCCTGCTGCCCAGCTTGATGTTCCACTGCCCACTGCCCAGCTTGATGTGCCTCTGCCTGTTGCCCGGCTTAATGCCAGGGACTTTTTACATGCCCAGCTGGATGTACCTCTGCCCGCTGCCCGGCTTGATGCCTTGGACCTTTTACATGCCCAGCTTGATGTGCCTCTGCCTGCTGCCCGGCTTAATGCCATAGACTTTTTACATGCTCAGCTTGATATGCCTCTGCCCACTGCCCGGCTTGTTGCCATGGACTTTTTACAGCTGCGGCTAGTTGGAGCATCCGGAAGTCGCTCCTTCAAGGGGGGGTACTGTCAGGAAAGGTTTCACCTGCTGGTGGCCCTGTCTGATCTTTGGGCCGCAGCACTGGTGTCCACCAGCGGGTGTCTCCTAGAAATCTGGAGCCGACATCATCGGCAATCTGGTGTCACCTGAGACTAATTGCAGTAGATGTGTATTTATACCCGGCAAGCGCTCACACTTGCCTTGGTCTTGTCCTTGAGCCCTGACCTGTGATTCTGAGAACCTGAACCTGTTCCTGTCCCTCCTGTGATCCTGTTTTCATGTACCCCTGCCCTGCAGCCTGATCCCTTCCACCTTCTCCCTGTCCTGTCTTGCTCCTTGCCCCCATTTTCTGATCTCCCGTATATGACCATGGCCTGGCTATGTTTACGATTCTGGAATTCCCTATTTGCTGTATATACTAGTTTTGATTGTTGGTCTTTGTGGGTCACTGTTTGGTTGTTGATTTGTTTTACACTGTTTGGTATTGGAAATGTGTTTATATCTGTGTTCCCTTTTTCACCTTACATACGTTTTGGTTCACTCTGTTGCAGTCCACACTGTTCAGAGCACACCTGTTTATGATAAGACCATTCGCAAACTATCCTCTTTTTGGGCGTTCCGAGATTGCAACTAGGACTTGTTACTATACTTACCTTGGGTTTATGTGCTTTAGTCAACCTACCACTAATGCCCCCAACACTACCATCTGGAATATGTTCTGCGCTGACTATCTCTACTTCTGGGCCCTTCGCCTAGTTTAAAAACCCCTCTAACTTTTTGGCCATCTTTACTCCCAGCTGATCTGCACCCTCCTCATTTAGGTGCAGTCTGTCCCTTCTATAATATTGGTGATGACCGACTGAGAAGTTGGCCTAGTCCTCCAGGAACCCAAACCCTTCCTAACTGCACCAGCTCATCAGCCACTTGTTTACTTCCCTAATCTCCCTTTCTGGTGTGGCTCAAGGTATCGGTAGTATTCCTGAGACTAATACCTTGGAGGTCATTTTCCTCAATTTATCTCCCAAGTCCCTAAAATCGTTCTTTAGGACACTCCATCTGCCTCTGACTTTGTCATTGGTGCCAATGTGCACCATGACAGCCGGGTCTTCACCTTATCCTAGACTTGAACTCTGTAAACAAATGTATTAATTGAATTAAAATGTGCTGATTTATTATCAGGAGAGGATTCACTATTACACCTACACACTCTTTCCATGAAGAAGTCTGTGTTGTTTATACAGGTACTTTGACACTTTTATTTTACAGAACTCCAGACAAGTGCAGTGCTCAGATTTGATTTATGAATTCTTCTTCTTATTACAGTATATCTTTTACCAAGGTCTTCATGGAAAGGTCAGCAAAAAGCAATGGGACATTGTGCCATCATGAAGACAGGAGATTGATGTAAAACAAGAGAAAGGCCAAGCAAGATGACAACAGTAAATTTGTTGAGCATTTTAATTATAAACATAACTTATATCACACACAGAAAGCAGCATATTAACTCTTTATATCTAACGATCAGGTTAACTCTTTGCAATGTACATCTAACTCACGATTTTTTAATACTTTCCTTTTAATATATTGTACATTTTCATATTACTAGAACTGTGTACATGGAGAAAAAAATATTTGTAATGGTTAAACTACAAAACTACCCTTGCTCTAAGCTAGAGGTATAACAATTATATAAATACAAATAAAAAAGTGAAAAAATATATACCTAACAACTAATTCCCACTTATCACTGCTCCTACATTATACCCCCTGTTAACAAAAAATGTAAGTAATACTGTACTGTTTAAAACACAATGGGGTTGATTTACTAAAGGCAAATCCACTTTGCACTACAAGTGCACTGGCTGTAGATCTGAGGGGAAGATCTGAAATGAGAGGAAGCTCTGCTGATTTTATCATCCAATCATATACAAGCAAAATAGCTGGTTTTTTTTTTTCCTTGCATGTCCCCCTCAGATCTACAGCGACTGCACTTCCAAGTGCACTTGCAGTGAAAAGTGGATTTGCCTTTAGTAAATGAACCCCAATATCCTTCCAAAATGCAGAGCTGTGATCTTGCAAAACTAGTGTCCAAACCAAACTCTCTAAATTTAAAGTCAATATCAAGAAGAATCTTCGGGTTCATTTACTAAAGGCAAATAGTTTGTGCACTGCAAGTACACTTACAAGTGCAGTTGTTCTAGATCTGAAGGGAACATGCAAGGAAAATAAAAAAAAACAGCATTTTTGCTTGCACATGATTGTATGATAGAAATTATCAGAGCTTTCCCTCAGATCTAGAGCAACTGCACTTGCAGTACACAGGGGGACTGATTTACTAAGAAGAATGTTTTGTGCCAGTTCATACCTTAATTAGTGTGCTGGAAAAGTCATTAACAGAACGTGCAAACCGGTGCACTTTGAAGCGCAAAACGATAATAAATATGTAAACAGCAACTGCGGTTTTCTCATTGATATCAGCACACGCCCAATACAATTGGTTAATTTCATCTCATTGGATGTGTCTTGGCAATTAGTATGTGTTCTCAGTTAATAACCCTTTTGATGCTAATCTCATTCCTATTACTTCTAATATATCTTTGAAAAAAATGTTTTTTCTATTTGTACCCAAATATTTCAATACATTACAAAGAACAGAGAAGTGTTTCTAAACCCAATAAATTAATATTTTTAGATCTTGATCTTTAAAGGGTAACCATACACTGCAATCAGTCATATCTTTAAAAAAAAATAGATTTAGAGTTTGATTTCCTATAATTTGAATTAATTGTGAGCGCATCTTCCTATTACCTATTTTGCTGAAATATCGAGTTGTACAGAGATTGGCCAATCAGATTGCATAGTGCATGACCAGCGTAAGTGCCAAATTTGGAAATGTGCCATGACCCACTTGTATTTTCCTAACAATATTTCTTAGGCATCATACAAGGCACATGAGAAACCACCTTTTTTCAAGACATGCTAGAGTGATCAAGAATTTTCAAGCTGTTATGGAACTACACATCCCATGAGGCATTGTAAAACTCTGACATTCACAGACATGACTAGGCATGATGGGAAACAACTGGAGGGCCATAGTTTGAAGACCCTTGTGCTAGACCATTATTATGCCTCCAGAATTGTGGCATCTACCCAACTTCTCTCTGCTGGTGAACACATCTATAGATATATATTTGGGCAGCACAGTGGTGTAGTGGATATCACCTTCATCTAGCAGCAAATAGGGTCACTGGTTTGAATCCTGCCCACGACACCATCTGCCTAGAGTTTGCATCTTCTCCCTGTGCCTCCAGGTACTCCGGTTTCTTCCCACACTCTAAAAATATGCTGGTAGGTAAATCGGATCCTGTATAAATTGGCCCTAATACGTATGAATGTGTTAAATCTACAAGAAAAAAATATATGGACCAATGAGTGCAAATTACTGAACTACCCCACTGATTGGGAGATAATCCAAAATCCGACATAAAAGTGAAAAACCATATGTGTGATAAACAAGAGTTATGAATCTTATATACACCAAAAAGGCCTTAATACCCAAATTAATAAAAGCCCAAAATCAGATAAATCAAGTGAAAAATAAATCACAAAGATGTAAGTGAATGGTGTCCAGTCTTAACCCTTTCATGACTAAGCCTATTTCTGACATTTGGTGTTTACAAGTTAAAATCCCTATTTTTTGCTAGAAAATTTACTTAGAACCCCCAAACATTATATATATATATATATTAGCAGAGAATTTAGAGAATAAAATGGCGATTGTTGCTATATTTTATGTCATACAGTATTTGTACGGTATTTGTGCAGCTTGGGAAAAGGGACACTTTCATGAATTTAAAAAAAAAAAAAAAAACAGTATAGTTATCCCAATTTTTTTGTATAATGTGAAAGATGATGTTACAATCGAGTAAAAAGATACCAAACATCTCACGCTTTATTTATAATTGCACGCACTCGTGGAATGGCGACAAACTTTGGTACCTAAAAATCTCTATAGGCGATGCTTTACATTTTCTTACGGTTAGCAGGTTAGAGTTACAGAGGAGATCCAATGCTAGAATTATTGCTCTCGCTCTGACGATCGCGGCAATACCTCACATGTGTGATTTGAACACCGTTTACATATGCAGGCGCAACTTCCATATGCGTTTTCTTTGCTGCGCGAGCTCGCGGTGACAGGGCCGCTCCTCAGTCATTGTTGGAACTGGCAGCAGAGGAGGTTTTACACTATCGGAGCATCTATGTTTTCTTCATCTGTTCCACGTACCTACCATTGAGGCTATTTGGAGAGTAGTTGGTAGTAGGGATGAGCCGAACACCCCTATGCTCGGTTCGCACCAGAACCTACGAACAGACCTAAACTTCCCATGAACTTTAGAACCCTATTAAAGTCTATGGGACTCGAATGTTCAAAATCAAAAGTGCTCATTTTAAAGGCTAATATGCAAGTTATTGTCCTAAAAAATGTTTGGGGACTTGGGTCCTGCCCCAGGAGACATGTATCAATGCAAAAAAAAACTTTTAAAAACGGCAGTTTTTTCAGGAGCAGTGATTTTAATAATGCTTAAAGTGAAACAATAAAAGTGTAATATTCCTTTAAATTTCATACCTGGGGGGTGTGTATAGTATGCCAGTAAAGGGGCGCATGTTTCCCGTGATTAGAACTGTCCCTGCAAGTGTAATTTCTGCAGGAAAAAAAGTCATTTAAAATCACTCGCGGCTATAATGAATTGTCGGCTCCTGTAATACAGCGGAAAAGAGGGGGGGGGACGAGAGAGCGCCCCCCCACCTGAATCATACCAGGCCACATGCCCTCAACATTGGGAGGGTGCTTTGGGGGTCTGTGACCCCTCAAAGCACCATGTCCCCATGTTGATGGGGACAAGGGCCTCATCCCCACAACCCTGGCTGGTGGTTGTGGGGGTCTGCGGGCGGGGGGGCTTATCAGAATCTGGAAGCCCCCTTTAACAAGGGTACCCCCAGATCCCCCCCCCCCCGTTTGAAATGGTAAGGGGGTACAAAAATACCCCTACCATTTTACAAAGAAAGTGTAAAAAAATGTTAAAAAACACACAGACACCATTGGGAAAAGTCCTTTATTAAAAATAAAAAAAGATTCCAGCGGTGGTAATCCACTCTTGCTATCCAGCGATGGGTTATCTCTTCTCCGGGGTCCAGCGATGGGTGATCTCTCCCGATGGTCCAGCGCAGCGCATCTTGTCTCCATGGAGACACTGCGGGAATCCCAACAGCCTGATAAGGTCTTAGCTGAGGAGGACGGGGCCACCCGTCACCTGACCCCGCCCCCTCTGATGCAAGGGGAAACCCGGGCTTCCCCAGTGATGTACAGGTGACCCCGCCCCCCTCTGATGTAACGCAGGTTTCCGTTACATCACAGTTGGTATTTTGGACTGCTATTTTAGCCAAGATAAATTCCCACAACTTGTCCTGTCAGGGGTACTTGAAGGCTGAGGCTGGATTATCTTCTAGTTATTGGCCTTAAAATGGGTATGGCCCAGGTCCCACCCTAAGGGACATATATCTATGTCACCAATTTGGAAAACCCCAAAAACGAAACAAGGAAAAGTGCCTTTAAAAATGCAAAATTACTTTTTACTCTGCCTGTAAAGTGGTGCATCTGTAGCATGTATCCAAAATTCTGCTTCAAAGATGTACGGCTTTAGAGAAAATGTAAAAATCTACATTGCAGCTGCAAGATTTTAACCCAAAACAAGAAATAGCCTGCCCCCCCCCCCCCCAATACATACAAGGCCATATGTGTATGTTAAGGCTTAAAATGAGAACCCCCACATAAAAAATCCCACCCCAAACTAAAAAAAAGATTGTGCCCCTCCCACACACTAACAAACCCCTAGCCAAACACACAGCAAGCCAGCCCATGAAAGGGGGGTGGATGCTTTGGGACAGAAGGGGCTCGGGCACCCCAGAAGTCAAACACTTTGTTCCCATATTCAGGGGGACAAGGGCCTCTTCCACACAACCCTAGGCTGGGGTTGTGGGGGCTGCAGACAGGGGGCTTTACAGAATGTGGAAATCCCCTTTAAACTAGTGGGTACAAGGTGCTTTGTGGTTGGTATTGGACTGAGCCCAACATGCCCCAAAGGCAGCCAGCTATGTTGAGTGCATGTGGCCTTGTATGGTTCAGGAAGGGGTTGAGCGATCGCTCTTCTCACCCCTTTCCTAGCTGGCCCTGTTGTTTGCTCAGAAAAAGGATGTGGTTTGGATTGGTGAAGGCAGCTCACAGCCTTTTGAGAATGGAGTGGAGTGTGGAGTTCCCTTTTAAAAGCAAAAGTTAGCCCATGGAAATCCAAGGGGTTAGAGGGGGGAGACAAGAGCATTATATAATGGAGTGTGGAGTTCCCCTTTAAAAGCAAAATCTAGCCCAAAGAAATCATATGCATTAGAAGGGAGAGACAAGAGAATTGGATAATGGAGTGTGGAGTTCCCCTTTAAAAGCAAAAGTTAGTCCGTGGAAATCCAAGGGGTTAGAGGGGGAGACAATAGCATTGTAGGATGGAGTGTGGAGTTCCCCTTTAAAAGCAAAAGGTTAAATGCCCTTTTAGGAGGAGCTAGAGGAGCGAGAGTCTTTTTACATAATTTTACCAAGGTGCATGTGACATGTTGGCAACGTAAAATCTCATAAAAAAAATTCATAAAGGTGAACCAGCATAAAAAAAAAAAAAAAAAATGTCAAGTTTAGAGGTGCGCCCGTCCACAATGCGCAGTTTACATTGATCTCACGCAGTTCTAAACATACTTGCAAGCACAGCAAGCTTTCTCTGAAAAAGTTACTTTCTCATTCTATTTTGGGCATATTTGTTACTTGGGCAGTTGTTACTAAACTTCCTCACATCACCCCACATGACCCCATAATATTGGCACCTCCATCTTCTGTTAATATTGAATTAAAGGGCGCATGCGCGGCGTGCGCAATGGCGGACGTGTAAAGACAGAGCTCCGGTCCTCGTCTCCTGACCCGCGGCTCCTACACAGCTAAACGAGCATCCCTAACCACAGGAGCGACATTGCTGACAGCCGGAATCCCCCAGGCACCGTATGGGGAAGATTGGCTTCCAAAAAAGCATCTACAGAGGCTTTATCCCGCCACCGCCATCGCGGCCTACTTCAGGTATGTAGCGCTTCCTATACAGGCCGCAATCCCCTATATCTCTCCTTGGCAGAATTAATGTCCTCAAAATGGCAATTTTGCCTAAACTGCTTTATTTGTTTGAAACACAATCCAATCTCGGTCCCGATGTCGCAGCTGAAGAATCTCCAGAGAAAGTGCCTGCAGTTTATCTAGAACAACGCATCCCATATGATCGCTCAATCGGTGGTGTTTGCCCTCAGGTCCAAAGGCGGCCTAGCTGCTCCAGATCTCATCAAGTACTATTACGCCTCGCACCTTAGGGCAATGACCACTTGGACCTCTAGAAAAGCTCCAATAGAAATGAGCATTGCTTCTCCGGTACATCTGTGCTATATGCTATGGCCAACTTCCAACAAATTCATGTCCCAATTGAGGTCCCTTTGCCTAGCCCCGATGCTTTTTTCCCTATCTATTTGGAAGAAACGTGCAGATCGCTTTGCCCTTTCCTCCACATTCTCCCCACTCCGGAATGTCCTCTTTAATCCGGACATTCCGGATGGGTTGTCATATATACGCACACTCCCATGGACACGAGCTGGGGTTTTTCAGCTGCGACATCTGGTAGATCCGATATCGCGTAAACTTTGTACCTTTAGTGAACTGAAGGAGAAACATGACCTCCCTGCATCTTTAGAATACTCATACTTACAATTTAAACATTATTTTCTTTCTAACTCCCCCTCTCTTACTTTAGAAAAACCTACAAATTTTTAAATATTATGTGCTGATGGCCCATATGAACCTAAATTAATCTCATCTATATATAAGATGCTACATGAAACCCCTCCCCTGACAGACTCAACACATAATTATATGAAGAAGTGGTCCCGAGTACTAAACCGCCCGATTTCACTAATAGATTGGGGTAAAATATGGGAGTCTACCTCAAAAATCTCACGTTGTGTAACTCAAAAGGAAACTGCCATCAAGATATTATTCTTTTGGTACAGAACCCCAGACATACTCCATGCTCAAAACCTATCTGTCTCCAACCTATGCTGGAGATGTGGAGAGTCTGTAGGCACCCATCTCCATATTTTTTGGGATTGTTCTATTCTTGACTCCTATTGGTCCGAGGTTCATAAGCTATTACAGACGCTACTCTCCAGCACAATACAAAGAACCCCTATCCACTCTCTTCTGGGCCTCCCCTTTCCAGGAATTCCTAAGTCATTACAGAAACTTGGATCTTTCATACTACTGGCAGCAAAGAGAGACATTCCTAGGCAATGGCTATCCCCCCCCCCCCCCCCCCCCCCCCCCCCCCCCCACCTTCCATCATCTCCTTACTATAATTACAGAAATACGCAGAATGGAACATATGACAGCAAGGATTGACTTACCCCTATTTGATAAGATTTGGAAAAATTGGGACGACTCAATATACCCCCTTGAATCTGATACCTACACCACTCCTTAACTCCTATTGGTGTCAACCTTTGAACACCCTTTTATTTCGTTTTCACATAGATATAATGTTATTGAACTTATCTTGTTTGACTACCCTGACTTGAATTTATAATGGTCATTATATGGAAACCCTACTTAAATTATCCACTTATGGAAGCAGCTGATGATAGAACATACATGTACCATTGCAGAATTCCACCTGTTTCTTATGTCAACTATTTTTTGTACCCCTGAAGTTAAAATGCCATACTTTTTGTAAACTGTGATATGATGTCATGTATCTGGTATGTTATAAATAAACAATTAAAAAAAAAAATATTGAATTAAAGATGTCGTGCGCCATGACCATAGTGGTGCAAAGATTGCATTCTCCCGCGTGCTGAGATCGCTAGAGTAAATGGGAGATTCGCGATCTGTTCCCAGCGCACCATTTCGTAAATATGAAAATGTGCGTTGTGCTTCGCCGTGCACCTCTACTGATGGTCAACGGCTTTCGGACTGAGGTGTCCACTCAGTCAAAGAAGTGAAAGTTATCCAGGTGTCCAATATAACGTCACATAAATTATGTGCTTCCAAAGTAAAAATGTTATGAAATTGAATTTAAACTCCACAAGCTGGTGCTCAAGTGCTTAATCACTCCCAACAGACAGAAACTCTCTTTTTTACAGATTGGCATGCATTGCATTATATGGAGACTCCAAACTACTGTTGGTTCATAAGTGTGTTCCTCCTCCTCCTTCACTGGTCAATTAGTCTTGTTTCCCCAGTATTGCAGATCAAAAATTAACATACTTCGATAGTGTAATATGTCAAAAAACAAAGCAGCACTTAAAAAAGCAAGCATGCAGTGAGCTCATCCAATATTCTATCAACCAAGCTGTAAAAACAAAGTAACACACCCAATGATGCTATGAGAACTCCTGCTTAGTGTCTCACCCAGCCAGCCGGATCCCAGCAGATGTCACTGCCGGTCGCTGCTAGGCTCCACTCCAATGCGTTTTGTCATACCTTTGAAAATGTCAGATAAGATTAAACACATCAGGGTGTGGCCTAGTGGCAACTGGAAGTGACCTCTGATGGGGTCTGCCTAGATGGATGAGAGACCAAGCAGGATTTCCAATAGCGTCACTTTGTGACATATGCCAATCTGTAAAAAGAGGCATTTATTTGGGGTGTTTGTCTGTTGGGAGTGGTGATGCACTTGAGCCACCAGTTTGTAGAGTTGGAAGATTCTTCAATTTCATCACATTTCTTGCGTTGGAAGAACATAATTTATGTGACATTATACTGCACACCTAAATAAGTTTCACTTCTTTCACTGGGGGGACAGTGGGTGTTCTTCTCGAAACGTGCTTTGTATTGAGAGAATTGTGTTTACAGGGTGTAATTTGTAATGGTTGCTTGTTCAGCAAATACAAATGCTGGAATTTAGGCTAATAAGAGCATTACGTGATACAATGCAGTAGTCCAGTTTCACATTTTATGAAACTTGCAAAAATGATCAGCAAAACAGCTAAAATATGGCTTGTAATGGGATACATGCATACAAATTTGGAAGCAGATAAGTCTGCATCAACATTTTATACATTTATCCAATAAATCAAAATAAATCAATGAAATATTAAAGTAAAAACGCTCTAAAAGTTTACGGTTTTTATTTACCCTAATGCATTCTATGCATCAAGGTAAAAATTCTTCTGGGTGCAGCTCCCCTTATACTTGAGCCCAATCCCGATCCAGCGATGTGCATTAGAGCAGGGGCTCTCTTGGGTCTCTCTCTCTTCATTAGCTTACACAGCAGCAGGAGACTTTGGCTCCTGCTGTTGCCAATTACAGCCAGTGAGCCAAAAGGAGAGAGCATGGGTTTGGCCAGAGCTGCACTGTGTGTGAATGGACACGCAAAGCATGGCTCAGGAGCAAGCCTGCTCCAGTACCCCCATAGCAAGAGGCTTGCAATTGGGGGCACTCGACAGGGGGGGGGTGGAGCCAGGACAGCCAGTGGGGGACCCAAAAAGGAGAGGATCAGGGCTGCTCTGTGCAAAACGATTGCACAGAGCAGGTAAGTATAACATGTTTGATTTCTTTTTTTTAATTCTTTCTTTTAGAATTACTTAAGGTCTTTCATGGCAACAAAATAATAATAACTTTTCAATGGTCTGGAAACACTAAACTATATAAAGCAGTTGTTGTGCAATACTGCCCTGCAATGTTCTTTGTGCTATTAAGTTAAAGGATAACTATATGTAGCACCCCAGAGGCACGTGAGGGACTCCCAGTGGCAAGGTGAGCTAACATTTATCCCAGGGCTGAGTTCAAGACTAGTGATTGGAGATTGAGAAATATTGGACGACAGTCACTTTAGTGTCCTTTTGGATTTTTTTACATGCTCACAGGGACTGAGGGTTATAGGCTGCAGATACCGTTAGCAACACTCACAGACTCTAGATCCACTTCCATCTTACACAGTGTAAAGGACCTTCAAGTGGACACTGGAAACAATGTAAATAGTACACTTCAGCTGGCTAGCAGACTCTTCCATATGTCTTCCCAAGAGAGTCACCAGGTCCCTCTGAGGATCCAGATTTTTCCCACCTTGGAGCAAATATGCATTGGATGTGTTCAAGCTTGAAGCCTGTTGGGAAGAGAGTCTAGTCTCACAAGGTCAGCTCCAAATATTTATGTCATCCCCCAATATATGCCACTGGCAATAAACCTCCCCGAATTTTGGCCAGAGGGAACATAAATATTCATAGCCTGTTATTACTGTGGCTTCTCACTTTATTGCCAGAGGTGCCAGTGACACCTACTGACAGCAGGCAGAAATAAATAGCTTGGGAGAATACCAAATGAGAACAGACCACAAATCAGATTGGGTTGTTTACCACTCAGCAAACTAAATTTAAATAGTCACCCCTGCTTAGGAGTAGCTACATATACCTTTGTTATCAATTGTTGTATTAGATAGACAGCTTGTTCATAGAAACAAATTACATTTTTCCATGTATCAAAAGTAGGGATGAAGTGACGGTTCGATCTGTACCTAGTTTTGAACCAAACATTGGCTATTCGGGCATTTGGACAAACACCCAGACTTTTACCCATTCGAACTCCTGTTTGGCCGAAGCCATTAATCATATACAAGCAAAAGGACAGAGTGTATTTTGGGACTTTAAATATACCCCACTTACCATGCAAAAACATTTTTTTTTTTTTCTATATCATACAGTTTGTATAAAAATCTTTTTTTATTTCATACAATATAAAAACACATATTGCTGTCTGTGAAATGCATTACAAAGATAAGCGCAATAAATCTTCTGAGAAGGGCAAATAAAATCATAAATCATATACAGAAGCAGAAATTCTGCCGCTTCTATTTATGACAGGTTCCCACTGCCACCTATGTCTAAGAAAGCTATGGATGCTTGCATCCACCACGTCCCTAGATACCTCTGACATCCCTGAGAATCCCTGCCAAGCAAAAGGGTGGGATAGCAGTGAAATCACTGTCAAATATAGATTTGGCAACCATTGAATTAATTGGGGTTTGGGTTTGACATCCAAACTTCTTTGAAGTTCACCGAAGCCTGTTGAAACTGAACCCAAACCAGTTTGGCTCATCCCTAATCAACAGAAGGAAAGGAGCTAGGGAGTTTGTAGCCTAGGCTGTGCAGTTGGTCATGAGCCGCACACTGTGGTTCTCACAGGAATGTGGAGATAAAAATATATTACTTTCTTACTTAAAGTGGGGTTGCGGGCAAAAAAAAAAAAAGTGGCTTAAAAATCATAAAAAAAAAAAAAATTAATTGGAAAAAAAAATTTTTTTTACTCACCTCTAAATGCCTGTTGCTAGGGGGTCCCTCATAGTCTGCCACCTTCATTGCCCGGGCTAAACGTCACTTCCTGTAGGCGCCGCACATTCATCTGGGACCTGTCATGTGTCCCAGATGAGTGAGCGTCGAATCACGGCGCCGCTCGCGCATGCGCAGTGGGTGCCCGGCTGTGAAGCCACAGCCAGGTTCCCACATTAAGAATGCCGGCGCCGCAAGCGGATCGGGGAATGAGGGGGGTCTTGTTCCCCCGTATCGCTGGACCCCGGGACAGGTAAGTGTCCGATAATTAAAAGTCAGCAGCTGCAGTATTTGAAGCTGCTGACTTTTAATTTTTTTTTTTTTTGCTGGCACTCCTCTTTAATACTTCATTGCTGTCTATGTCCCCATTAGGGAGATTCACCCTTTCTGTTTGACCTGGGGACCATTCTCACTTGAACAGACAGTGATGGGAAATTCAAAACATTTCAAGTTGCAACCAGAAGAGAAATAGAGTGAAAATCTTCCCATTGGGACACTTGTTCCATCAGACAGTTTTGACAAGATTGTCTCTCACTTTCTGTTGTGTCTAAATGACAAGGAAATAAAAGTAAACCTGCCTAATGTAACAAAAAGAAAAAAAAAAACTGAGGTTTCAGTTATTTTCTACTTTTATTCAAAATATAATTTGTCTTTACATATTATTCAAAAGATAACTATATAAAAGTATAGGTATCCTTATCACAATGGTATGCACAAAATAAATGTTTTGGGTGGCATTGCTAAATTCTACTTTTTCCTCTTGTCTTTTTTCTCCAAGTTTACTTGCCTAGCTGTCATGCTGATCTGGTGGCTTTAATGCTGCCTGATTACTGATTCTGAAAATAATGCAGTTCATGAGTTCTGACTACTCTCTATGTTTGTTTGAGGTAATGAGTGAAAGTACTGAAATCAATAAAGCAGCATGGCAGCCAGGCAATTAGCATTTGCATTTTATTGTTTCACTATTCAGCAAAACTTACTTTCGGTATTTGACCTCTTAAGATGGTCATATATGGTTCACATTTTGGCTGGTTCCTGATGAATTGGCCAAAATCTGAGCCATGAATGATCCTGTCAGCACCACCCAGCTTGACAGAAGTTGAGTTAAAAATCGACTGAACCGGATTCAGGATTGTTGACTGAACGGTGACTGCATTCTATCAGCAGCTGCCTAAATACAATAACCAGTAGTACAGAGCCCTCCACCATGCTGTTTACCATGGATAGGGGAATCGACTAACCATCCAGTATATTAGGCCAGCACTATGTTGGATAGCAACTGTTGTTGTGCTTAGATACAAGGAAAGATCAGACATAACCTATGGAACACCATGTTTTAGCTGATTCATCTTCCATAAAATAAATAGAAAGAAAGGGTTGCCATTCTGGGTAAGTAATAGCATGAAAACCAAAATTCCACATTCCACTTCCTTATAATTTAGCTGTTAATGAGGGGATTGGATAAACCTGTATGTAGCACAAATCATCCTTAAGCCCCATACACACGGTCGGAAAATCCGACCACCAAATCCATCGTATTTTGTCCGACGGATTTAGTCCGACACTGGTGTTGCATACACACTGTCGGACAAAGTTGTCGGAAAATCCGATCATTCTGAACGTGGTGACGTTTGTTGCGTACGACGGGACTACATAGAGGCTAGTAGCCAATAGCTTTGGTCTTGTAATGTGATCTGAGCATGCGTGGCACTTTGTCCGTCGGAATTCGATACACATGATCGGATTTGGTGTGATCGGACTTTGTTGTCGAAAAATCTATCCAGCAGGAGATAGGACTTTGTCCGTCGGACAATCCGATGGAAACTGTCCGATGGTGCCTACACACGGTCGGAATTTCCGACAACATTGTCCGATAGCACAGAATCCATCGGAAAATCCGACCGTGTGTATGGGGCTTTAAAGGATAAGTTCATGTTTAGAACATGTTACATGTTACACCTGTATTTAGGGTGTAAGATGTAACTTGTTCAGTTCAGTTAAAGGTAAACTTATTTTATATACATCTATATCTTTACAGCACTCTACTCTCACATTACAATTATTTTGTCATATATTATTTGGGGCCTGTTTGACAGGTGCATTTGTCAGTTGACCTGTTGATTGTCTATATATTGCAGTGAATACCTTCTCAAGTGAAAAAAAATATATTTTCTTAGAAAATGTATTGTATTATAAGTTGAGTATTTCCTCTAAAATAATGATATTCCAATTTCTTGTGTGAAACAGGGATATTTAACACCTTATTTGGGAATGCATTTATGTTAGAACAAAAGTATCACTTGTAGCAAGCTAAATCATAACTGATAATAATAGTAATGAGGCCCAGGTAACATTGCAACTGTTGCTGAGCAGTACATATTGTATAAGTTTTAGAATATACAGTACTGTGCAAAGTTTCAAGCAGGCGTGAAGAAATGCTGTCAAGTAAGAATGCTTTAAAAATAAATATTTTAATTGTTTATTTTTTATCAATTTACAAAATGCAAAGTGAGCGAATGGAAGAAAAATCTAAATCAAATCAATTTTAGGTGTGACTACAATTTGGCTTCAATCCAGCAACAATTCCTCTAGGTACACACAGTGCTTGTTCACAGGAACTCAGCAGGTAGGTTCTTCCAAACATCTTGGGGAACTAACCACAAATCTTCTGTGGCTATAGGCTGCTTTAAATCTTTCTGTCTTTATGTAATCCCAGACAGACTTGATGATGTTGAGCTCAGCACTCTGTGGGGCCAACCCATTATTTCTAGGACTCCTTGTTCTCCTTGTTTGGAGAGCATCTCCCCTTGTCTCTTTCCCCCCATCTTTTCCTCACCTCTCTCTTTGCCTAACCCTCCCGAACACACACGCACACTCTTCTTTGTTTTCTTTACTCCTTCCTCATTTCTTTTTTCGTGTATTGCCCATTTTTTCCCTTTACTTACAGTATATACCTTACTTTTCACCACTGGGCCCTTGGTCTTCTTATTGCCCACAGTATGTGTCTATTAGTGATGTTTACTTTCATGATTGTGTTCTGTTACAAGTCCTTAAACTATTAACACTTCTGTTTCTGAAAGCATTCTTAATTTACAGCATTTTCACACTTGTCTTAAACTTTTGCACAGTACTGTATGTATTGTCAAAATTTTTATTGGAGTGAAGGTGTTAGCATTTAGCAATTAGGAAGTGTTCCAAACCCTGTCAAGTATTATTGCTGTCTTTATCCCCATTGGGAGATTCACCTTTAAAGTGGTATTAAAGGTTTTTTTCTATTTATACCTACAGGTAAGCCTATAATAAAGCTTCAATAAATGTCTCCTAAATGTGCGCCATTAAGGAGATATTTACTTTAGCAGCACTGGTGATGTCACCGGCGCATGCACACTGCACTCTCAATTGATGGTGTCCTGTCCATAGAGAGAGCTGTGACTCCTGCGGCAATCAAATGGCGGCTGCCCACAAACCCGGAAAAAAGACCAGGCCAAGATGAAAAGTCCGGTCAGCGTGCCACTGGAGGGCTTCATTTTCCGGTAAGTTCTTTATAATGTGGTAGTATGTGATGCATACTACCACATTATGACATTATTTGCATATAGAATATATTCTTTTATTTTTTACAGTTTACCACCGCTTTAAGCTGGGTACACAGGGATTGAAATTTGACTGGTTTAGTGGAGATCAGACAAATTTCAATCTATGTAAGGCTCTTTAGTAGATCGACTCCTGTCAAACAGGACTGCTGGAAAATTTTCATTTGACCAGCCGCTACAGCCAATCAGTGCTGATCAGTATATTCTGACAGTTGATATCAGGAGAGTACTTACCGAGGCCGAAATGCCGAGAGTGGTTCACCCTTGCAACTGAGCACAGTCCGCCCCCTGGAGGTGAGACAGGGGATGAATGGCACAAAGAGGCACAGGCTACCCAACCAGAGGATGAGAACTGAAGAAGGAGCCAAGTGCTGGGGTCAGGAAGACACTGGGAAGTCCAAACACAGGTGCAGGTCCAGGACTGGAGATAAGCCGGTCCGGGTCACAGGCAGAGATCACAGGGCAGGAGACAGAAGACAAATCTGGGTCACAAGCAGAGGTTCAAGGGGCCAGAGGCAAGCAAGCAGGTAAGTCCAGTATACAGTCCAAAGGTCAAGGGCAGGAGAAGGCAGCAAGGTCAAAGGCAAAATCCGGGTCAAAATCAGGCAATCAGGATACAGGAAGCAGGAACAGAGCTTTGGCAGGAAGCTGAAGACAAGCCAGCGCTGGACTGGTCTCAAGCACTTCCTTAAATGGGCAGTGTGAGTGGTCATGTGATGCCGCCACGTGCTGGGACGCTCAGGCGTGCGCCATTGCGCATGCGCGTGCGTCGGAGCGCCGAGCCGCGAATGCGCATGCGCCGGAGTGCCGTTCCGCTGCGCATGCGCATAGGCAATCGGCGCGCAGCGCTGAACTGTATGTTTTCCTGACAGTGCCCTCCCCCGAGGGGTGGCCTCCGGGCGCCCAAACTAGCCATCAATTCTGGATACTCGGCATGGAAGGCCCAGATCAGGCGTGGAGCATGTAGATTTCCTGAAGGTTCCCACGAGTTTTCTTCCGATGGATAACCTTCCCACTTGACCAGATATTAGAGTTGCCTCCCTTTCTTCCTGCAGCTTAAAATTTTTTCCACCACAAATTCTGTTTCACCATCCACCAGTACTGGTGGGGGTGGTGGCTCCGATCTGCCTGGAAAAGGACTGGGAATGACGGGTTTCAAGAGAGAAGCGTGGAACACCGGATGGATCCTGTACGAATCCGGTAAGGAAAGTTCGAAAGCCACGGGATTGATCTTCCGTTTGATCTTGAAAGGACCAATGAATTTAGGCCCCAACTTACGTGTGGGAATGGCCAACTTGAGGTTGACTGAGGATAGCCAAACCTCGTCACCCACCTTGAAGTCTGGGTTTTCCTTCCTTCCTCGGTTGAAGAACTTTTCATACCCCTCCTGGGCCTTTTGCATGGCTTCCTGTATTTTCCGAAAGTTTTGCTGAAGGGAGTTTACTCGATCTTGAACCGCAGGGACGGAAATTTCGGGAAGGGACCCTGGCAGGAAGGAGGGATGGAATCCAAAGTTGGCCCAAAAGGGCGTTTGATTGGTGGCTGTATGGACCGCGTTGTTATAGGCGAATTCTGCATAAGGTAGGAGGCTGGACCATTCGTCCTGGGAAGCCGAACAAAAACAACGGAGATACTGTTCCAGTGATTGATTTGTTCTCTCCATCTGGCCATTGCTCTGAGGATGATAGGCCGAAGAGCGGCATATTTTTATTTCTAGGGATTTACATAGCTCTCGCCAAAACTTGGAGGTAAACTGAGGGCCTCTGTCAGAGGTGACACTTGCAGGTAAGCCATGGAGCCGGATAATTTCTTTGAAGAATATGTCAGCTATAGCAGAGGCGGAAGGCGTCCCAGTCATTGGGAGAAAGTGTGCCATTTTTGACAATCGGTCGACCACGACCAGGATGGTAGTGAACCCCTCCGAGGAGGGTAACTCCACAATGAAGTCCATTGATATATCTGCCCATGGGCGTTCGGGGATGGGCAAAGGTTTTAACAGACCCCAGGCCCTGGAATTAGTCCCCTTGTTGCGTTGACAAATGATACAGGAGGCCACATAGTCCTTGCAGTCTTGTCTCCACCCAGGCCACCAAAAAGAACGAGAGATTAACTCGGTTGTCTTGTGAACCCCAAAGTGTCCTGCGAGCTTGTGATCATGTAGGGTCCTGAGTGTCAGTGGTCTTGTCTCTATGGGGACAAAGACCCTCCCTCGTACCCAGAGTAACCCGTCGTGTTCCTCCATTGAAGGAATTCCATGGTCGGTAGGTTGCCTGGATGCCGCCTTGATGGCGGAGATCAGATCAGGTTGCAAGATGAGAGAGAGGAAATTTTGTGGAGAAAGGATGGTGCTGGGTTCAGATTCCTGAGTCGTCTCGTGAAACATTCTGGAGAGGGCGTCTGCCTTTCCATTTTTTGAGCCAGGTCTGTAAGAGATATGAAAATTAAAGCGTGAAAAGAAAAGAGCCCATCGGGCTTGCCTGGGCCTTAGGCGTTTGGCTGTCCTGAGGTACTCCAAATTTCTGTGGTCTGTCCAAATCATGACAGGATGAGCAGCCCCCTCCAAGAGATACCTCCACTCCTCCAAGGCAAACTTGATGGCCAATAACTCTCTATCCCCCACGTCGTAGTTCCTCTCCGGAGGGCTTAACTTCCGTGACACAAAGGCCACATGGTGCAGGAGAGCTTTAGGGCCCAGTCTCTGGGAGAGAATAGCTCCTGTAGCCGTCTCCGATGCATCCACCTCCAGTACAAATGGTAGGGCTGGATCTGAATGCATCAGGATGGGAGCGGATGAAAACAATTTTTTCAAAGTGTCGAAGGCCTCTTGGGCTTCCGGGGACCAATGGAATTGGGTACCCCGATGGGTCAACTTGGTGATGGGTGCCACTATTGAGGAAAAGCCAACAATGAACCTCCGGTAAAAGTTTGCGAATCCAATGAATCGCTGTACCCCTTTCTTATTCACCGGGGCTGGCCACTCCAGTATGGCTTTGACCTTCTGTGGGTCCATGGAGACCCCACCTGTGGAAATGATGAACCCCAAAAACTGTACTGTGGATTTCTCGAATTCGCACTTCTCTGCCTTGAGGTAAAGTCTGTGACTTCTGAGAATGGTGAGAACTTGTTTAACGTGTACTCTGTGAAGTTCAAGGGTGTCTGAGAAGATAAGGATGTCATAAAAATAAACGACAAGGAAGTCGTCGAGGTGCTTGCGGAAAATATCATTCACCAGGTGCTGGAAGGTTGCCGGAGCGTTACAAGCCCAAAGGGCATTACTAAGTACTCATAATGTCCGAATCTGGACCTGAAAGCTGTCTTCCATTCATCTCCTGCCCTTATTCGGATGAGGTTGTAGGCCCCACGAAGGTCCAATTTCGAAAAGATTCGAGCAGATCTGAACTGCTGAAAAAGCTCTGGGATCAAAGGCAGGGGATACCGGTTTTTAATTGTAATTTTATTTAATTCCCTGTAATCGATGCAAGGCCTCAGAGAACTGTCCCTTTTCCCCACAAAAAAGATGCCAGCTCCGGCTGGTGATGAGGAAGGGCGAATGAACCCCTTTTCCAAGTTCTCGTCGATGTAGGCCTTGAGGACCTTTAGTTCAACTTCGGACAGGGGGAAGATACGGCCAAATGGTATTTCTGATCCAGGAAGGAGATCGATGGGACAATCATAGGTCCGATGGGGTGGTAGACAATCTGCCTGCTGTTTATCGAACACATCTTGGAATTCCAGGTAGACTGGTGGTACATGAAGAAGGTTGTCCGGTACAGAAGAAATAGTAGAGCAGGAGGCCACAGTCTGAAGGAAGCAATGTTGGGTACAATGAGGTGATGGGAAAGAAACCTTTTTTTCCCCCAATTGATCTGGGGTTCGTGGATTTGTAACCATGGAAGTCCCAAGATGATGGGGAACATTGGAGACGGAATGATGTCAAACTGAATAAATTCCTGGTGACCAGAGTCGGTAGTGACACGGATGGGTTGGGTTTCGTGAGTAATGAGTCCTGAACGAGGAAGAGAGCCATCTGACAGATGTACCTGTAGATTGTGTTTCTTCGGGATGAGAGGTAAATGCAGTTTGGTGGCTAATGCCGCATCAAGGAAGCAGCTGCAGGCTCCGGAATCAATTATGGCCGAAAGTCGAGTTTCCTTTCCCGGTAGCTGTAGGGAGACAAAGAGGGCGACATAAGTCTGGGAGAACCCGGACGATTGGTAGTTCATAATAAATTGTCGGTAGGACTTACTCGGTCTCAAAGGACAGGTGTTGAGGAAATGACCCGAAGCCCCACAATACAGGCATAGGTTGGCTCGTCGCCTGCGAAGCCGTTCTTCTGCGGTGAGTGGAGCACGAACCAAACCCAGCTGCATGGGTTCCGCTTCCTGGGTGGCTACTGCTGGAGCTGAGGTGGTGGGTGGAGACAAGGTAGGTTTAGAAAAAGTCCAATTTGTACAGGGAGACTGAAGGCGTTCGGAACGCCTCTCCCGCATGCGTCGGTCCAACTTGGTGGCGGCTTGGATCAAGTCCTCAAGTGTGTCAGGAGTTTCAGATCTTGCCAACTCATCTTTCAAGATCTCAGATAACCCCTGGCGATACTGGTATTTAAGAGCTGGTTCGTTCCAACCGGTATCAGCTGACCACTTCCGAAATTCTACGGTATAATCCTCCACCGGTCTGCGTCCTTGGAGTAAGTTATGTAGTGTGGCCTCTGCTGTAGCCCCACGTTGAGGATCATCGTATAGCTGCGCCATACTCTCGAAAAAGGTTTCCACTGCATTGAGTGCTGGGTTCCTCTGCTCCATCAGGCCATGGGCCCATGCCTGTGGCTCCTCAGCTAGGAGCGAGATAATGAAGCCCACCTTGACCACTTCAGAAGCGAAAGTCCTGGGTTGGAGGGCTAGGTAGAGGAAGCAGGCATTTTTAAAGGCCCGGAATTTTTTGTGGTCACCTGTGAAGCGCTCAGGAGTGGGAACCCTGGGTTCAGGGGATGCCATTATCACGGTGGGGTTCGCAGATCCGGGGGGAGCGGAGATTCCACTGGTGGCAGATGGAGCTGCTAAGGTGGGTGCTGCTAGCCCAGATAGTTGCTGTAGGCGACTGTCCACTTGAGTGTACCCCTCTTGTAACTTCTGCACAGCTTCGGTTAGTGCTGAAACTTGTTGGCACAGAACCTCAAGGGGTGAACGGACTCTGTCGGCCTCAGACATGGCTGGCTCAGGAGAGTACTTACCGAGGCCGAAATGCAGAGAGTGGTTCACCCTTACAACTGAGCGCAGTCCGCCCCCTGGAGGTGAGACAGGGGATGAATGGCACAAAGAGGCACAGGCTACCCAACCAGAGGATGAGAACTGAAGAAGGAGCCAAGTGCTGGGGTCAGGAAGACACTGGGAAGTCCCAGTCCCAGGCAGAGATCACAGGGCAGGAGACAGAAGACAAATCCGGGTCACAAGCAGAGGTTCAAGGGGCCAGAGGCAAGCAAGCAGGTAAGTCCAGTATACAGTCCAAAGGTCAAGGGCAGGAGAAGGCAGCAAGGTCAAAGGCAAAATCTGGGTCAAAATTAGGCAATCAGGATACAGGAAGCAGGAACAGAGCTTTGGCAGGAAGCTGAAGACAAGCCAGCGCTGGACTGGTCTCAAGCACTTCCTTAAATGGGCAGTGTGAGTGGTCATGTGATGCCGCCACATGCTGGGACGCTCAGGCGTGCGCCATTGCGCATGCGCGTGCGTCGGAGTGCCGAGCCGCGAATGCGCATGCGCCGGAGTGCCGTTCTGCCGCGCATGCGCATAGGCAATCGGCGCGCAGCGCTGAACTGTAAGTTTTCCTGACAGTTGAGGAGTCCTGCTGTCAGAATACAATAGCAAAGTGGGGAGGATTCTGTCATCCTCCTCACTTGTATGAACGGGGGAACCTTTTTTTATTTTATTGTTCAGTCCACTGGCTACATTGTCTGCCATAAAGAGGAGCAGGCACTATAGGGTAGGGAATCACTAAGCCACATTGTACCCCATTATTTTACTATATAGAAACAATATTTCATTTTCATTGTCTAATATAATATAATTTTCTTTGAGTAATATAAACATTTCTTAGGGAGTCTAAACTACAGGTTATATTTGCCATCTAGGCAAAACTAGAACAGAAGGAATCATTTTAACATATATCTTCACTGTTTTATTAAGAAGTCATGCTACAAATGTGTTTAAGCCCAGGTTCACACTGAGCTGCGGGAATGAAGCCGTGCAAGTTCAGTTGAACTCGCACGATTTCACTCCCACATGTCAGTCCCGATTTCAGAGGCGATTTCATAGACATCTTTGCGGGTTTCTGCACAGATGCCAATGGAAATTGCAAGCTGAAATCGAAAAAAGTAGTACAGAAACTACTTTTTTTAAATCGTGGCAGCGGCGCAAATGCGGCGTCGCGCCCATTAGGACAGTGCCATTTCCGGCAATTGCCGCCGATTTAACATACGCTTTGACATGTCAAATCGCACCAGTGTGAACCAGGGCTAAGTCTTGTTTAGAGAGACATGATTGAAAGCTCCAAATATGCCCTTTGGTCCCCCCCACATCTCAAAGAAAATACATTGAATGTAAGGACTCTGCTCCGAATTTTCACCAGGATTTGACGATGAGGCAATAATTATGGATGGAAGCAATATATGATGAAAGGCTATATAATTGCATATGTTTGGTAGAGAAAAATAAGTCATTGAGAGCTTGCTGAATGGCAAGCTAACAGCAGCATATCAGACGAACAAAGGAAAAGAAACGGAGCAGAACAAGCAGGTTTGGCAGAACATCAAAAAAGCTCATGAGACTCTAATAGATGAAAAAATAGCACTCAAGCTGCATTACCAAAAGATCCATTACTTTCCGTAACAAGTGAGGCAAATTAATGTTGAGCCTGATACCTGTCAAGATGAGGCCCACAGTCAGAACTAGAGAAAAAGGAGAAAAAACATATCGCAAGGACATGTTCTATCTAACCAAAAGTTTTTAGTAAATAAATTAATGAATGATGATCAATTAATCAAAGAAGATTACCTATATGCCGTGCCCCTTAATGGCATAAAACTAGAAAGTAATAAGCACAAATTGAAAACACAAAGTCTTGTGGAACAGGTGCACATATTGGCAGGTTGACCCTTGCTGGCAGAGAGCAATAAGTAATCACTGGGTTGGAACAGTCATTTGAAACTACTCCAAGTGTTCCCATTTAAAAATGAATTCTCTTTAATAGGTGTTTTTGTACAAAATCCACAGGGCGATACTAGGTCAGGAACATAAATAATTGAGTTACCAGAGGGTCCAGTGACTGGTACCAAAAAATAATTTAAAATTACCATTATTTTGATACCATTCAGCCATGTCTTTATCAGGTTGTAGTAGGAGTATAAAATGAAATGTAAAAAGGTGTGAACAACCTAAAAGTTAGCTATAACTGTGAAGGGTACTGATTCTTGTAAGCATTATCCACTGTTTACTGGTGATTTATTAAATTTGTCTGCAACAGGATATTAAAAAAAAAAAAAAAAAACAGGTGCTAAAGGAAATAGTGATTTTGCTCACAGTGGCCAATCAAAAGTTTTCTTTAATAAAAAAACAACTCGAGATTACAGCTAGAATTTGATTACCACATGAAACAAATGTCATCTGCTTTTTTTAATTTCTTTTTCTATCTCACTGGGAATAATAGATGGTAAGATGCCTGTCTCTGCTTGTATAGATCAACATCAATCATTGCCAAGATAAATGGTGATTTGGTAACTTGCAACCACACCTTAACCAACTCTGGGAAATGTTGGGCATACTAAGGGTGGGCACTTGCCTTTAATCCTAAAAGGCGTCCTGTTCATGTGCACTCTATTTCCACCTTCAGTTCCTTCATTTTTATTCCTCACTTCCAAACAACCAGTTTTAACCAGTCTGGTTTCTCATCTGCTCTAACCAGAAGCAGATAAATGTCAATTCTTATAAACATTTTCAAAGTTTAAGATAACTTCTAAGAAGCTTCTAAGAAGCCTTTAGAAAACCTTTCACCTTTCACCAAAAGACAGAAAAAAAACCATTTCAGAGCACTAGCAGAATCCTAGGTTACAGCAGCAAAACCATTAGTACAAGCATAAACACTGCCTTGAAAACCCAAAAAGAAAATCCTCTACAATACAAAGAGAAAAAAACAATCATGTATCTTCAGTAACCACATACCACCCAGAACTAGAAAGGATAAAAAATATAAACAAAGATCTAAAACCTATTGTAACAGAAGATAACATAAATCCTCCAAAAAAAAACAATGTTGGGCTTCAGTCAATCACCCAACCTCAGACATAAATTAAAGGATAAGTTCATCTTTAGTAACATTGCTGTTCATGTTCTCAACTCTTTGCTTTGTTCTATTATAGATTGTCATTTGTCTTGATATCTTCTGAAACAAATGACCCTGATGAAGGAATTAATACTGAAATCCTGAAACGCGTCGGGAAAGATTACAGAAGATCAACAACTCTAATTGAATCAACTGTACTTATGTTTTTATCTATGCTATATACTGTGACGTATGCACCTATGCTTTTAAGAATTCTTTAATAAACAAAATTAGTATTTTTCTACATACCTTACATACATTTATACCTTTCAATTATTATAGTTGCCGGTAAAATCCCTTGTGTTTTCTCCTGGGAGGGGGGGCACTACAATTTTCTTTATGGTTATCCATTTTTGAGATGTTGGCAACAACTAGGTCTTCTTAGGTGAATCTACTTAGGTGAATCTTTAGTAACATGGTACAACATGTTATTAAAGCAGCAGACTCAATTTAAAAACAGCATGGCTGTGCGGGGATCCGCCCACAGAAACCGCTTCATTTATTCACAGAGTTCTGGGAATGAATGAACCACAATTCCTGTCTGCCACCCCGGCAAATGGCTTGTAGTTCAAAATGAACTGTGAGGACTCTGGTGAGCGCTTTTATAGTTAATTGATTCGTCCTGCTTTTCAGCAGCTGTCTGCCCATGTGCGAAATATCATGGGCAGTGCTGAACTGTGTCAATGAGTGCAGCTTGAAAGTGAGCTAAAAGTTTTGCAAATGCTTTGCCTTCAATTCACACTGTTTGTATACAAGCTAAGGCCCTACAGAACAGTGCACAGTCCAGATTAGCTTTTCTGCTTAACTGCAGACAGGAAACAGGAAACTTTATTCCGGAAGGAGACATAGAGTATAGCCATAAATGCAGCTAAAAAACTTATAAACACTGCCATCTACTGGCTGAAGAATATATCTGTAGTTGTTGTACAAAAATACATGCATGGCATATCCTTTCATAATCCACAGGAGTTTGTATCCTGAATTCTGGCCCCTTTTAATGTTCGGTGCAATAATGCTGTGTTTGCTGCTATTAGGGTCCTAGTTGTCCTGGTGCAGCTTTTACCTCAAAATCTCATAGTAGCAGTGTCTCTAGCATACATATGGATATTCTCCTTCTCCCTTATATATATATTGTATATCTATTGGCTTGGGTCTGAGCCCCCCTCTCCCACCCCCTCCATGAATAATAACTTTTCCAGAGCCTTCCATTTTGTATACTTCCCTCTTGGGAGACAGACCCTTACAGAGACTTCTCTCTTGGGGCCAGCATCTCTCTTGACAGCACACATTTGGCATCTCTTTCCCCTTCATGAATAATGAAGTTTGCATAGGCTTTTCCTCTGGAAAGTTCACTGCTGGAATGTTCCTTCGTAGCTTTGTCTATTCTCTTCTCAAGTGACAGAGCAGACCCTGCTCAGTTACGTGTATATTAGTTACGTGTATATTAAAATGACCACACACTATAATCAAAAGTGCAATGAAGTTATATTACTTGTGTCTTGACAAATTCCCATATTGATGTATGCACTGGTCACTAATGACTGGACAGGTCACATGTTTATTGATGTCATTGATCTCTAGTGAACAAATAGACTATGTGTTGATGTTAAGTCTAGTAATTGGATCCTCTGCATTTTCTTTTTTTAACAAGTAGAATAGACTTTTCAGTGAGGTCACTAATATGTTGTGAATGGCTCATAGTGAATAAATAGACTGTATTCTCATTGATTTTTTTTTTCTTTCCACATTCAGATAGATCAGTGAGGGGTAATGTCAGCACGGCCCACATCTCCGTCCCCTTTTTGTCTTAACATCATTTGTGGATACTTTTGAATTGCTTTTCTTTTTTTTTTCTTTTTTTTTTTTTCCCATTCTTTTTGTTTTTTTTTGTTTAACATTTTTTTTTTGAATTGTTTTTCTTCCCCCTTTTTTTTTTTTTTTTTCCTGGGGGGTTTATTCAGTTTAAATTTTCCATCGTAGGCATACACAGGTCAGAGCAGTGAGGGTAGTGGGTCAAGTTGTTTCCGATCTGCCCCTTGATCCGAGTCTAGGTTAGGCCCATTTTCCCCTCCTCGTTTTCCAGCCTCCCGGGAAAGGCTTTCTCTTATCTATTCACTCTGGCTTGTTTGCCCCTTTTTTTTATTTTTTTATTTTTGATTTATCCCCTACTAGTGTAATCATCCCCTCGTCCTCCCCCCCGCCCTCCCCCCCTCCGCTACTGACATACGGCGCTTTTTTTTTATTTTTTTTTTTTTTTTTTTAAATTCGATGTGGGTACTTGCTGTTGAGACTTTATCCCCTTGGGCAACTATGGTTGGGTCCTCAGGGCCTCCGAGTAGCTCCATGTTTTTTTAAACTTTCTCCAGCCTTCCCACTTCTCTTTCATTTTTTCTCTACCCCCCCCAGTGCAATTTATCACACACTCCATTGTGTATGCGGATTCAACCTCGTCCACCCATAGCCACAGAGGCGGGCTTTCCCGATCCATCCAACATCTCGGGATCGCCCCCTTTGCTGCGTTAAGAAGGTGGGGGACCAGGGAGCTTGTGTATTGGCTGATTCCCTGCGTCGTTGCGTGCATGAGAACAACCCAGGGATCCCATTTCACCTCCACGGAGGTGATATCTTTTATATACTTTAAGATGGTCTCCCAGTATTTTTTTATTTTGTGGCAGTCCCACCAGAGGTGACCCATGGTCCCTCTGTCCTCGCATCCCCTCCAGCACATGGCTGATGTATCCCTCTGAAATTTGCTTAGCTTGTCTGGGGTCCTATACCATCTGGCCATAAGCTTAAAATTCATTTCCGCTGTCTTGGAGTCAGCTGCTGAACCGTGGGCTAATTTTAATATTTTCCTCACTGTGTCTAAATCTAATTGTGAACCCAATTCCCTCTCCCATTTCCTGAAGTATGGGGGTATCTCCGGTCTGTCCTGCTCCAAGAGTAGTTTGTAGATTTTCGAGATTCTTTTTTTGGAGTTCTCTGCCGTAAAGATTTTTTCTAGCTTCGTCAGGTCGTTAATGTCCCTTAACGGCGCTGGGAGGGAGCTGATGAAGTGACTTATTTGGAGATACCGCCATGCATCTATGGAAAACAACTCGCCTTTAGTCTGTAGCTCCTGTAGTGCCAATACTTTCCCGTTGCTAATAATTTCTCCTATACATGTGCTATCCTTTGTGATCCAATCTCCGCTTACCCCTTTATTCCCGGGGGGGAAGAAGGGGTTTTCCTTAAGTGTAATTAGTGGTGAATTATATGTTTTATTAAATATTTTATATGTCTTATCCCAAATTTTGAGTGTATTCCGTGTGATTGTGTGTGTTTTTTCACCCAGTGACCTATATTTTGGGGGGTTCCATACAATCTTCCCCAATTTTACTTCGCTAAGTGCCTCCTCCAAACCAACCCATCTTTTAACATTGTGTGTTTTAACCCATTCTGGTATTCTAAGTAGTGCTATGGCGTGGTAGTAACCCTCGATGTCCGGGACTGCAAGGCCGCCTAAGTTCTTATCTTGCTTTAAGATTTGAAGGGAAATTCTGTGTTTTTTGTGCTTCCACACAAAGTTCATGATCAAAGCTCTTAATTTTCCAAGGTACTGTTTTGGGAGAGGGAGTGGGAGCATCTGGAGTTTGTACGTGATAATCGGCAGTATCATCATCTTTAATGTATTGACCCTACCTATCCATGATAGGGCTCTTCCATTGTATTCTTGACATTTTTTTTTAATTTCCTCCAGCAGTGGAATAAAGTTTATTTTATACATTTTCCGTGGGTTATTGGCCAACTCGATGCCCAGGTATTTTATCTGTTTTTTCCAGGCGAAACTCACCTCTTTCTGTATGTTTTGTTTTTCGGTCTTGCTGAGGTTTATGTTTAGAATGAAGGTTTTCGTGCTATTAATTCTAAAATTTGTTAGTTTGCCGTACTTGGCTAGGATTTTTAGGAGGTTGGGGATTGACTGCTGTGGTGACCCGACGTAGAAAAGGACGTCGTCTGCAAACGCAGCGAGTTTGTGTTCCTCCCTGCCGACTCTGCATCCCTCTACTCCCGAACTACCTCTGATAGTAGACAGCAGAGGTTCCAGGGACAAGACAAAGAGGAGAGGGGATAACGGACATCCCTGCCGAGTCCCGTTATGCATCTCAAACATAGACGAGACTATCCCGTTGATTCTAATATTCGCTTTGGGATGTGCATAGAGTACTTTGATTTTCTGTATGATCCCTGGGCCGAATCCCATTCTTTGTAGAGTTTTAAACATGAACCCCCAGTCTACCCTGTCAAATGCTTTTTCTGCATCAATTGAGAGCAGTAGACTGGGGGTTCGCGTATCCCTCATCCTCTGCATGGCCAGTAGGGTCCGTATCCCATTATCTCTCCCCTCTCTGCCCGGGATAAAGCCCACTTGGTCTGGATGGATCAGCGTGCACAGGTGTCCCTTAATTCGCTCGGCCAAAATCTTGGCGTAAAGTTTTGTGTCAAAATTTAGTAGTGATATGGGTCTATAACTTGAGCACGCTGAGCCATCCTTCCCTTCCTTGAGCAGAACAGTTATCGTCGCCAAGAGTGAAGCCTCGCTCATATCGTATTCTGTCCCCAGGCCATTCATGTAACGCTGTAGTCTTGGGACTAGAATTTCCTTGAATGTCTTATAATATAGAGCGGGGAACCCGTCGGGGCCCGGGCTCTTTCCTGGGGGGAGTTGTTTAGGGCTCTGAGGATTTCGTCCTCTGAGATCGGTCTTTCCAGAGCTTCACTGTCCTCTGTGTTTAAGGCTGCCAACCCTGCCCTACCCAGGAAGTCGTCTATTTTCGTGCTGTTTTCGCCCCCTTTATTACCGCCCTCCGGGGCTACCGCGTACAGCTCTTCATAGTACTGCCTAAATGTTGCTGCTATTTCTCTAGATACATGTTTAGTCTCCTCTTTGCCTGTTGGATTTTCTCGATAAAGTTTCTCGTTTTTTTCTTTTGGAGTTTTCTGGCTAAAAATTTCCCCGGCTTATTTCCCCATAGGTACTGGTCCTTTGCCATCTTGTTAAATACCTGTCTAACTTCCTGTTCGGCCAAGTCTTTTAGCTCCTCACTCTTTTCCACCAGCTTGAGGTATGTGTCATGCCCCTGGCCCCCCCCTGTCTTATGTTTTTGTTCAAGTCTAGTGATCGCGGCCGTCACTTCCTGTGTCTGTCTCATCCTCTCTTTTTTCAACCAGGATGCCTTCGCTATAAAGATACCCCTAGCGAACGCCTTATGGGCGTCCCAGATGACCGCTTCTGAGACTTCACCATTGTCGTTTGTTTGAAAAAAACATTCGAGTTCTTTCCGAATGGACTCCCGTATATCTTTGTCATATAATAGTTCTGTATTCAATTTCCACCCATTCGAGGGTTGTTTATACTCTGGGATGCTTAAGTTCATGGAGACTGGGGCATGGTCAGAGAGGGACATTATCTCTATACTAGTGTTGGTGATTCTGTCCAATAATCCATGTTGAACCAGGATGTGGTCCAGGCGAGAGTACGTCTGGTGTGCTGGGGAGAAGAACGTGAAGTCCCTTTTCTGAGGGTGCTGGATCCTCCAAATATCCACCAGTTGTTCTCCGATGAGCCTTTTTTTTAGTCTCTTGAGTTGGGCGGACTCTGCCCCCTGCACCCCGGACGTACTATCCCAGGATGGATCCATTACGAAGTTTAGGTCCCCCATGATTATCAAATAGCCCTTTTTAAAAGCCCTTAACTTTGATAGAATTGATTCTAAGTAACTGATGGGTCTTCGGTTGGGGGCGTATATGTTAGCCAAGGTGATTTCTGTCCCGCTGAGGGATCCCCTTAAAAAGAGGAACCTCCCCTCGGGGTCCGTTTTCCTGTCTTCCAGTATGAAGTTGATGTTTCTGCCGAACCCGATGGCCACCCCTCTTGCCCTATTTGTTGCAGTGTCTCCATAGAACCACGTAGGATATGAGGGTGAGAATAGTCTGATATTGGAGACGTGCGTCAGGTGAGTCTCCTGTAGAAAGACTATTCCCGCCCCATATCTCCTGATCTCCTCTAGGACCCTTTGTCGCTTGATGGGGGCGTTCATTCCCTTTACATTATAGGTAATAAGCTTAATTTCAGTCTTCATTTCTCTCTAAGGGTGTTTTTACTGTTTTTAATAGAAAATTTCCCCTTTGTTCTGTTTTGATTGTTAGGTTGTTTAAAAGCCGATGCCCTGTCAGTAGCGGAGGGGACCCCCCTCCCTATCCCGTCCCTCCCTCCCCTTTCTACTTCCCGCTTCTCCCTCCCCTTACCATACCCTCCTACCCCCCCTCCCTCCCGCCTACCCCAAACCCCCCTCCCCCCATCCAACCCCTCTCTGACCCTGATATGGGTCTCTAGGTCCGTGGGTGTCGTCTTCATGCGGCACCCTTGGGCACTAGATTCGTGGTGAGGTGGAGTTTGATCCCAGCTCCCCCTTGTCTCCCCATGTCTGTCACCTCTTCCTTCACCACCACTTCTCGGGAAACTCCGAGAAATCGTGGGTATTAGGCCGGGTCTTTTGGAGCTTACATATAGACTTTTCTACATACGCCCCCCTCCTATTCTGCCGTTATTTTAGACAAGATCATCTAAGCCCTCTTTTTCATTCCAACCGGGTAACTCCGGTACTGGGATCCCCAGCTTAGCACAGAAGCCCTGGAGCTCCTCCGGGAACCTCAGTTTAGCCGCCATCCCCTCTTTTAGGCCTATTAGGCACGGTGGAAAGCCCCAATTGTACTTGATGTTTTCTTTCCGGAGGATTTCTAATAGGGGTTTTTGGAATCTTCTTCTCTCCAGGGTGCGAGCCGATAAGTCGGCGTATACCTGGATGTCTGTGTCTTCATACCTCAATGGGGTATTCCCCCTAATTTTTACCCAGGTGTCCTCTTTTTCTTTGAAGTGGAGAAATCTAATAATTATATCTCGCGGTCTGTCTGGGCCCGACCTCTCAGGTCTTCCCACTCGATGGGTTCTTTCAATTTCAGGGAACTGATCCTGGTTTTTGCCAGTAATCGGGCCCAGTATAGAGAATATTTTTTTCTCGAGGTCTTCCCCTCTTTGCTCTGGCACCCCACGCAGTCTCAGGTTTTGCCTTCTATCCCTGTTTTCTTGTTCTTCAATTTTGTAGGCGGTGTCTCTCTGGGTTAGTTGTGATTTTTTCAATAGGGATTTTAACTGTGAGATTTCCTGATCAGTATTGTCTGCTCTGGTTTCGACCGACTCTACCCTGGTTAGAAGATGGCCCATGTCCTCTCTAAGGGTGTTAATTTCTGTTTTAATGGCGTTTTCTAGGCGCAATAGCATGGCCTCCATTTCCGTTTTGTTGGGGACGTGCGTTCCTGTCTGGCGGTCCTCGGTCCGGCTCATGTCGACCTCGCTATCTATGGTGTAATCTGCTCTTGATTGGTTGTTGACGCCGTCAGCCCCTGCACTTCTCTCCAAACTAGCCCCCGCCTGAGATGCGGGCCCTGTGGTTTTTGGACTGGCTCCTTGTCTGAGATAATGTTTAATCGTAGTTCCTTCTCCTTTGGTGCCTTTGGTGGCTCCCTTTTTTGAAGATTTGGATGCGTCTTTGCTCATAGTGCCCTTTTTTATGCCTCTTATTCTCCTCCCCAGTCTTGTTTCTTTCCTTCTCCTCTTTTTTTTTTTTTTGTTGGGAATCCCCTATTTCCTTCCTTCCCCCCTGTTGCCCGGCCGGGGCCCTTTACCTGTGTTTGAGCTTTAGTGTGAAGATGGGATTGTACCTGGGTTAGGGTTCTCTTCCGGGGTATTCTGTTACCAGGTGGTGGAGCTAGAAGAGGGGTCCCCCTTTCCCTGGAACCTTGCCCTCTTTGAGTTTCCCCTTGGGTGGATTAAGGGGTCCAGTACACTTCCCTCTCCGGCCGGGCCCTGCCCGTCCTATGAGGAGGTGTCCAAGGAAAAAGAGAAGCGCAGGTGTCTGGGCAGGATTACCGCTGCCCCCACCACCACTCTATGGGGATGCTGTTAGTCCCTTTGACCAGTTCTGTTTGGTGTTTAGGTGGGGTTGTTCCTAAGTTAGGGTCCTCTTGAGGGATGCTCTATTCTAGAGGGGTAGCGCTAGGTTGGGAGATCCCACTGTCCTGTTGCCTTACCCTCTTCCTCTCTCCCCTTAAATGGGTTATGTAATCCAGAAGGGCCCCGGGCGGCCCTGTCTCCCTCTCGGGGTAGGCCCTACCCGACCTGTAGGAGTGAGAGCTGTCGAGCAACCTGAGAAAGCAGGTGGACGCAGGGTAGCTCTTACGGCCTCAGTGGGTTATCGTGCTGGTCAGGTCTGCAAGGTGTAATGGATAGCTGGTTTCCACCTCAGGGGGGGGGGAGGAGCCAATAAAGAAAAAGGGAGGAGAAAAAACACAGATAGAGGGAAAATAAACAAAAACAAAACAGGCCGGGCAATATTCAGCTTAGGGGACTTTATAACCAGTTTTATGTGTCCTTATTTGAGATCTGTACGTAAGGTGTCTTTTTCTTTGAGGTCTCCCTGGTGGTTCTACTCTATGCGGTCTGGTGGAAATGAAAAGGGGCCCCCGTTTCAGAAGACGGTTCTCCAACTGTTATGCTTAGACCGCAACTTTCCGATAGCTTGCTTATATGGAGGATCGCCTAATGAGAGAGTTGGCTGACAGGCTGAAGAAACAAAAACATCCTTGTATTCACGGGACGTTCCGTTTCTTTGCCTGGTGCGGCACACACCTCGTAGTAATGTTTCCAGATTGGTACGCTAGTCACCAATTTATTTAAAGTCTCTCTTGAAGGCTCTATTGTGGTTTTCCTTTTCTTCCCTTTTCCCCTCTTTCCCTCTGCGACAGGTCACCTCATTCCTGACGGCCACTTCTAATTTGAGCAAGCTAAATAGTGAGGATGCTGGCTATCTCCGAGGGGACCGTTTCGTGTGTTTTCACTTGTCCGCGTCCTTTGGGGTGTCAGCATCGACAGTTATAGCGATTGTGGCAATTAGGAGGTACTACTTTTTAAGAGGCAAATACAAAAGGAAAAAAAAAAAAAAAAAAAGCAAAAATAAAAAGACGAGTGCGATCATCCAACCAGAGGCAACCCTGCCTTTCCAGCTGTTCAGTATAGGTATCTAGACACAAGCGAGCATAGGGAGGACCTACGGAGCAACAGATGCCTGGTGGAATGCTCCCAGGAGACCGCAAACAAAAGAGAAAATAAAATCACAGATAGAGAGGATCGGAGGTAAAGAACGACCAAAAATAGCGGGGGCGATGGTGCGGTCAAGTCATTTTTATATGTCCCTTCGTGTCGGGTCGTGTAACGAGATATAGGCGCATAGGTTTTCTATGTGGGCGTATCCGTTCACCTCCTCAAATTGGAGTA
The DNA here is from genome assembly GCA_028564925.1 of Lithobates sylvaticus. NCBI lineage: Eukaryota > Metazoa > Chordata > Amphibia > Anura > Ranidae > Lithobates > Lithobates sylvaticus. The sequence continues at coordinate 633,282,183 of CM053026.1, forward strand.
CACTTTCTCGAGTTCTACAAGTTCGGTCCCCTATTAGTTTAAAATAGAGGCTTTGAGGGTTTAAGTGAAAATTTCCGACAGTGTAGCGCAGGCTATGCCCCCACCTGGGGTGCACTACACGGAGGGATACATTTTAAGCAGTCCCCCGGGAATACCTCCCTTATACCTCCTCTCAGCAATTGCGTGGCTTTAGGCTTTGATTTCTTTAGGCTATTTGCATAACAATTGCTCTGTTTGTAAGAGGTAGTTTAGATGATTGAATTACATCATTTGTCCGTGTCCCCCTCATGCGTCTCAAAAAAAAAACATTGCTGTGCATTGTGCTTACCTTCCTGGATGCTGTTGTTCTGCTTGGCTGTGTTCCAGACTTTAAATTTTCTTTTTTCTTTTTTTTTTTTCTACTTACGAACTCTTGCCGGGGATAATTCCTGTAACCCCCTCTCCCTGTCCCTGCATCTTCCGGGAGCTCCGGGCGGTCCTTACTATGAGGCGGGCTTGAAGGCGGGGTGGTGGAGGAGAGATGTGCTGGATGGGGCTGGCGTTGTCAGGACCGGCTCCACTTTCCTGCCGTCCTGATTCCTCTATAGTGCCTTGAGGGGGGAGATTTGCGGCGTCCGAGTCTCCGGTCCCGGGTGGGGATACAGGCGTCCGCGGCGTCTCTCCCTCGTGGCGGAGCAGGGTCCTTCCTGCCTGCGCATCCACGCTCCTCAACCCTCTAGGGGAGACAGCTGGGATCTAGCTCCTCCCTCCGTACGGACGTTACGTCAGTACGTCCATGCCTCTGAGGCAGAAGAATTCTGTACTCCTCTGTTAAATATCACTTTTTAGTGTGATGATCCTTAAAAATGGATTAAACATGAATTTACCCTTTAATTTACTTTTAAACAAATTTTATTGAGAAGTATTACTCATGAGCAGACACTACTAGCCTGCCCTTACCTTTAAACATCCAGGATAAGCAAATGTGACTGGGTTATATTTTTGAGCCATTCATCAAACCCATGGCACAGTCTGAAATTTGTAAACCTAAAAATCGAACCCCATTAAAGTATATGTTTGGGGGGGGGAGTGAATATTGAAAATCAATTCTGGCCATTGTTGTGGGGAAATTTAAAAAAAATTAAAAATAAAAAAAAAAAAAAATTAAAAATATTGTTCAGCTGGAACGCTAAGGACAACTTAGGAAAAAACAAATCCTTTCAATTACATACTTTGGAGATGTCTTTACGGTGTGTGGTGTGTGGTATGTGGTGTTGCAGAACAGTAAGATTCCCATAGACAGAATCAGCAACACCATATTTTGGTATCAAATATTTAACAAGTGTATTACATTCTTTACTTTAAGATTATTGCTTGGCTTAAATAAAGCATCAACCGCACCCCAATTCATTGCACCTTAAAAAAATATTTTTATTTAGGTAATTTTGGATGCAACACCTGATTTTCTTTTTTTTTAACCAGCAGTAATATGCCTGAATTTGCCAGGGGAAGTAACAGCCACAACAGATCTAAAACCATAGCCCTGAACTTCAACAAATTGGCCAGTATCACAACAGTTTGATAGTAATTGCACTGTCTTATATTCAAGTTAATTCTGTTCAAGTTTGTATTCTTAACTCCAAATTCCTTTTTTTTGTGATCTGACTTCTTGTTAGAAGGTGCCTATTTTTGTTCTCCATGGTCCCACTCTATGTAGGAACATAACCATCTCTTTCTCGCTCCTGAGATGGACTATAAACTATGGACTGTGGAATCTGTTGTGTGCATAGAGCAGTGCACATAACTGCAACTTCTCCTTCCAAACAAACAGAAACAAACTCACAGATGGAGGAAGAAAGACACAGTAAGAAATTATTTTATGAAAATAGATTACAGGTGTGAGCGGGACCAAAAGGTTGGTACCCAAGTTGCAGAAATGGCACACAAGGTCCACACAAAAGTTAAACAGTTATTGTATTGATGGGTTGCAGGTAAAATAGATAACAAGGTAACAGAGGTCTACATTCATTAGCACTAATAACATGACTGTAGCAACTGCGGCAGAATACTTAAACTAACAATTCCAGGCACTCTTGTAGTAACACTGACAGTAGCAGGTGCAGTAACATTGACAGTAGCAGTCACAGTAATGCTGGTAGTATGATATATCTTTAGCACCACAAGACATCACAAAGACACAGCCAACATTACTGGCGCTGCATCTGCAAGAGGGATGGCTGGCTGTCAGGGTGGCGGCACAAGCGGTACTTAAAGCGGAGTTCCACCCAAAAGTGGAACTTCTGCTTGTTCGTCTCCTCCCCCCTCCAGAGTCACATTTGGCACCTTTCAGGGGGGAGGGGGGAACGGGGACCTGTTTTTGACAGATTCCCTTCCCCACTAATGGGAGACGGGACAGCGGCGCTGTCTCAATAAAAATTTGGTCCCCCTCCTTCCCCCGTCGACGGGCCAATTAGAAAGCGCAGAAGGTAACCGGCAATGGTGGCGACTGAACCCAACAGTCGATCTAAGGATCAGCTGCGCTGCCAACCTTCGTGGACTCCCTGGACAGGTACGTGTCCATATATTAAAAGTCAGCAGGGGCAGTATTTGTAGTTGCTGACTTTAAAATTTTTGCGGGGTGAGCAGACCTCAGGAAACTGTAAAAGCCCAGTGGAAATGTCTCAAAAGTGGATAGTAAAGACCTTTATAGCTGGTGCTTGTCGGCAGGTCTTATAATTAACTCTTTGTTTTGACACAAGGAGTTAAGACCATTGACAATTTCCCTATCGGTTTTTACCCTTTTGATGGGTATTTGTTCTAACTCAGACAGTACCAGATCTTTAAAGACCTTTATAGCTGGTGCTAAAGAAAACTGGAGTCCCATCACCATTTACGCTAATGGGATTAATAGCCATATGTCTTTTGATACTAATCTTGCGAACAAATTTATGAACGTCCATATACGTTTGGAACTTGTTGAGACCCCGCGGGGGGGCAAACTTTAAACCTTTACTTAACATATCTTTTTACTTTTCAATTATATATTTTTTATTTTTGTATGACTTTTTTCAAAACTTGAAAGTCAGAGGTTTGATGACTTCCATAATTGATCTGATTTTTTATTGGGGTTTTTTTATATTATTCCCATTTGCTGCTTTTATTGTGATTAAGGGGATTGTAAGGGGCGGTCTTGAGATTTGGTAGACTGTAAGGTGCGGTCTCTCAATGGCGGATTTAGCTCCTCCCTAATCACTTACTCTCCCTGCTAGGGAGGCCAACCAATAGTATTTTCTGTATTTTATGGTTTGTGTGTTATATTAATTATTTTACATCTTGGTATGGGAGTTTTTATGACCCCCACTGCCTTGTGAGCTGCTTACTAGTCCATAGAAAAACGAATTTTTCCAATATTTATCCACATGTTGGATTCTGTTTGGGTTTATCTACTAGGTGTGTGAGTACCTAGTTTTATTTTCTATCCATAGGTTTGTTATGAGTTCCATCCTAACCGTATAATACATTTGAGGTGTTACCCTTATATGTTCTGTAATCCAATATAAGGTGAGTGGGAATGTCTTCTGTGACTTCACCACAAGATGGAGCTCGTTATCCCGGACTGCTGATGGCGGCTCAATAATAGTGATTTTGTAATCAGTTTTAACTAATGTTTTTTTTTTTTTTTTTTTTTTTTTTTTTTTTTTTTTTTTTTTTTTCTTTTTTTTTTTTTTTTTTTTTTTTTTTTTTTGTTTTTTGTTAACTAAAGTGGATAGTACACTGCTGCTAGAGTTTTAGATTTGCTCATAAATTAATTCCTGCTTACGAGCATCATTTGCACATTATTTGGGTAGAGGTCATTACTCACCCCTACTCTTGTCCTATTTTTATTTATATTTTTACTTGTATTTTTACTTTCCATATCACGCTTACATGGATGTGTTTGACTATAGGGCCACGAGAGTGGTCAATGTTGAGGGTGTATTTGAGAGATATAAGGATGAAGAGGGTGACCTAAGTGGTCTCTTTATGCGGTTAAAAAAATCTTACAATATCTGAGATGCATACCCAATGGGATATTGCTTATCTAGAAACCTATGTTAGGAATAACATGGTACCTAGAAGTCTCAGATGGGAGATCAACCCACAGAAAGGGGATGTGGAGTTGGAAGATTGGTTCAAGTATTTTAACACTGCGGGGGTCAATTTCCTTAAATTTCTGATTGAGAGGAAATCATCCAAGCTTACTAGATTGGATGAGGAGATTAAGACAATCAAGGACAAACTTAATCCCCTCAAAGATGAGACCGACTATAAAGAACGGTCCGCTACACTCCTTAAAACTCTTGAAAAAGAGGATAAGGAACAAAAAATTAAGAAAAAGAAAAAATTCAATAGAGATCTGACAGACTATCAAGGTGGGGTTGTCTTTGAATGGCAAAAAAAACTACTGTTAGAACAAGCTAACAGTGGTAATATAGACATGACTGACGTAGCAGGGACTGTTGTATCGGGACCCATTGCCCCTTACCCTGCACCCAATAGACCTAATAAGGCGGTTGCTAAACCTCCAGGGCCTGCGTATCGGGCCAACCAAGGCACTTATCAGTCTCCTAGTAGACAAGGTTATCCTGGGAGGAATTTTCCACCCAATAATCAATTTCCACCACCTATAAGAAGGCCACGTGGATCTAGTTATAGTAATAGGGGACCTAGAGGCCGTGCCAACAACAACTATGGAAATGGTTTTCCTCCAGCACCTATTAACAGACCCCTGGGACCACCCAATTACTTCCCTCCAGGAGGGGGTGGTTCATTTCCCCCACACTTTGGACCAAGTCATGGGGCTAATCCCTATGGGGGTTATGGGATGAATCCCAATTTCAGGATGGATTCCTATTCAGTACCACCTGCGACTTTCCACCATTTTGACACTTCAGGTGGTTATGACCCCAGTAATGAATTTGGTCACAATCTAAATGTTCAGAATCTTTATCCCCCACTAGATTTTGATAGATCCCCTGGTGATTACGAGGGGGCGGATGGGGTAGGGTTGGGCTAATTTTAACCAACATCTGAGCTCTGGACCACCCAACCAGCATTGGGGTTTTCTGAAACCGAACCAAGGCCTAAAAAGGCCTATGGATCGAAAAGAGGAACCAGAGGGGGGAGGAGACGTCGAACTAAAAAGAAAAAGACCCTCCTAGATGATGGTATCTTTAATTTGAGTTCTGCCTCTTTGAACGATTCGGAAAAATTTGTGTTAAGTAAAGGTTTAAAGTTTGCCCCCCCGCGGGGTCTCAACAAGTTCCAAACGTATATGGACGTTCATAAATTTGTTCGCAAGATTAGTATCAAAAGACATATGGCTATTAATCCCATTAGCGTAAATGGTGATGGGACTCCAGGTTTTCGGCACTCAGGGCTATCTAACGCCTCACTTTTTAATCCACCTGGGGCTTTAGCACCAGCTATAAAGGTCTTTAAAGATCTGGTACTGTCTGAGTTAGAACAAATACCCATCAAAAGGGTAAAAACCGATAGGGAAATTGTCAATGGTCTTAACTCCTTGTGTCAAAACAAAGAGTTAATTATAAGACCTGCCGACAAGGGGGGGTGGTATTATCATCCTGGATAAGAAGGACTATCTGGAGGAAATGTATAGGATTTTGGGGGATTCTGACACTTATACACCCCTTCGGTCTGACCCCAAGTCCTTATATCTGTCCGATAGTAAAGAATACAACACTGTCCCTAATCTCTCCCTTCTCACACAGGAACCTTTCCCTAAGGTTTCCCTGTGTGTTTGAGGTTGTGCATTCACATTGATGTTATATTAGGAGAAGTACCTGTGTCCGTCAGCCACTGTGTCACAATAAACAACAATGAGTCCGCTGGCATGGGGATGCACGCAACACCTGTGCATCCCCCTGCTGGTAAAACACAGCCCTGCAATTCTTAGATGTGATAGCTGTATTAATTTATTTTTTTAGGCTTCCTTTCTTCTATTTTCATCTGGTACACCAGCCAGAAAGTCTGTTATTTTTCACAACACAAACTCTCCAGCAGAATGCATCAGTTTACATGGATGAGACAAACCACTTAACACTGGAAGGGGTAATTTAAAGTGATCTTATTTCTCCAGAGTTGTGTCTCACTAATACAGGAGGTGTGTTACTGGCCAGATCAGACCAGAGTAAAAGCAAGGAGAAAAAGCCAAAGAAAAGAAAACAAATGCAGCCACCACATCTAATGATTGGTAAGCTGCAATATATTAGATTTTTGGTTTGGGGTTTAATATCGCTATAAGTAGTTGATGTATATGGATTATTTTTTGTAGAATAAGGATATCGTTTAGTGTCATTTTAAGTAAATGTCAAAAGAGAGTACACTAAAACACTTCAAAACCACAACACCACATTTTATGAACTTCCCAACATGTTCTAAATTTAGAATTTGTATTTGTTTGGTACAACCCCAAACGGTTTAAAAACTATATAAAAACAGAATGCCTTGATTTGCAACTCTCATAAACCTATTTTGTTTTCACAATAGAAAATAGTAACATATTAAATGTTCAAACTGAGAAAATATACCAATTTATGAAAAAAATTGTAATTTTGAAATTGATGGCAGCAGCACACTCAAAATAGTTTGAAAAGGGCAACAAAAAGCAGACTAACACGAAAGTGGCACTAACCTAACAAGAAAGAGGAGGAAAACATTTAGCAACTAATTAAGCACAGTATACACCTTCTTTTAGAGTTTCCCTCCTCAAAGGTGTATAACAGCCATGTATTTTTGGCCTGCTAATGTGTTCTTTTTTTATCACTACTAACTGGCATAGCGTACTAAATGTGCATTAAACACAGGGTACAGTGGTCAGAAATGTGTATAGCAGTGGAGTGCAGTGGTCAGGAGTAGGTATTGCAGAGTGTGCAGAGGTCAGAAGTGCATATGGCACAGAGGGCAGGGGACAGAAGTGCATTTCCCACAGAGTGCAGGGACCAGGAGAGCATAATGCAGAGAGTACAGGGCTTAGAAGTGTGTAACGCACAGAGAGTGGGGGTGCAAAGTGCATAACATACAGAGTGAATGGCTCAGTGTATATGACACAGAGAGTGCAGAGTTCAAAGGTGCGGGGGTCAAGAGTGGTTATTGCACAGGACAGAAGTGCATTACCCACAGAGTGCAGGGGTCAGGGGTGTGCAACAAAGAGTGCAGAGGTCTGGAGTCCATAACACATAAAGTGCAGGGGTTAGAAGTATTTGAAAGGCTAGTGTACATAACAAAAAACAAAAGTACAAATCCTCCCCAAGCTCATTTTCCCACAGTACAGATCCCCCTCCAACAGCCTGAGTTACACACTCAGTACAGATTGCCACCACAGTCCTAATACCCCCTCAGGACATAACCCTCTGCCCCCAGCACAGACTCCCCTCCCAGCCCAACGCCTCAATACAAACCACTCCAGTAACAACCACCTCTCCCAAGTCAAACCCTGATACAGACCACTTCCCCCACCAATACAGACCCCTTCCTTTCCCATCAGTATAGACTCCTCCCCCCCTTAAACTCACTTACTATATGCAATGCAAAGCTCAGATGCAGTCCTTCTTTCAGCTGTGTGATGTGACTGGAGCTGAGGAGAAGCATCTTGTGGCTTTGCATATGAATGAGCTGTAAAAGCTCATTCATATGCAAATCATGTTGTAGGCTCATTTATATGCAAAGCTTATGGTGTCTCTTTCATATACAAATTATATGGGCACATAGTAGCTGGAATACATTGTAGATGGGACTCCAGGACAGTCCCACAAAATCTTGTACCATTGGGAAGTAAAATATTGTAATGACTCCATGCACAGTATTTAATTTCTTTTAGTAGGATGCATATTCACAAGGAGACACTAGGCAGCATTCAATCAAGAAGGGAAACTAGACTATTATTCAACAAAACAAATTCCAGAAATATTGTAACTCCATCCACAGTATTTAAGCACTTTTACTAGGTCTCATTTTCAAAGAAAGACACAGGCAGCTTTTAATCAAGAAATCTAAATTAGAGTCTATTAGTTCACATTAAAAGCCAGAAAAATGTCAAGGAATCCATGCGCTAGATTTAAGCATCATGTAATTTGTAATCGAAAAATCTAATTTAGAGTGAACTATTTGACAGAAAAAGCTAGCAGTATTATATTGACTCCTTGCATTCAACATAGGCACTTTTACTAGGCTGCAGTTTCACAAGGATACACCAGGCAGCTTTCATATAAGAAATCAAACTTAGTGTGTTACTATACTTAAAATAGCATTGTATTATATTGAATTTTTCTATAGTATGTAAGCACTTTTACTACTCTTTACCCTCTTTAAACGCAAATTGGTACATAGCCATTTTCCTGGCTTTAGTTTAACGAGGCTGAATTCCCTATGGGGTACTTTTAAATGTGGTAACTGCAGTAATTGTAAGTATATAAATACCACCAGGAATATTGTCTTACCCAATGGGAAAAAGTTTATTCCCATAAAGTTTGTCAATTGCACAACTTAGAATGTGGTATATCTCTTCACCTGTTAGTGAGGTATGTTCTATGTGGGCAAGGCAATACATGAATTTTGGCACCGGGTGCATGACCACATACAGTATATGCTATTAAAATAGGTAACTTATATTACCCTATTGGCAGACATGTTGCCATTGAATAATTATCATCCTATCTTAGTTCTTTTTCTAGCACTTGAACACATTCCACAAGATCCTAGAGGTGGTGACTGGGACAGGAAAGTTCTGCAGTGAGAGGTGAGGTAAATTCATTCTTTGGGGGCCACCAACCCCCCTGGTTTGAATGAGTCTGCCTCGTTTAAGCCATTCTTACCTGTGTAATTAAGGTTTTTGGTTATACTGTATATTGTATTTTTTTGTGCTTAATATATTTTTGCATTTGTTTATTGATACTTGAGCCCTTTCATTATTCAGGGATACCATGTCAGGCTTTTTGTATATATATTTTTTTGGTTCTTTTCTTTTGTAGACCTCATGCCTTATGGCTACAAAAAAGTAGTAAAAGTAAAAATGTACAACTGAGCCACCGTCCCTCAACCACTCCCCTTAGGCTGCAAAGGCACTGCTTCTGTAGTATGGCTGTAGCACTATGGCAGCAGTGCCTTTGCAGCATAAGGGGGGGGGGGTTGGAAGATGGTAAAACTGTGGCTGAGCTGCACATTTTCACTGCCTCCCCCCCACCCAAACATAAAAGTAAACAAGAGCTAACAGAATCTAACTGTGCATTATGATGATCACACAGTACAGAAGGTGTTGTATGCCTCTCTGTATGTATGGATGTGTCCCTGTACCTTCCAGAAAGTAGAAATTGTGAGCCTGCTCGTGCATCAGGATCCTTGTGCTACCTGTGCTCTTGCTTCAATCATTTCCCGCTGCCCATCTACAACCCTGACAATACTGAGGGAGGAAAGGAGAATCACTCTGCCAGAAATCGTCTGTCATCAGCCGTGGCCAGCAGGAACTTTAAAAAAGTGATGCGCCAACTTTAAATGCCTGTGCCCTGAAATTAAAAAAATAGTCCATCTCTGCTAATCACCTCATGGGCCCCTCTGCTGCGCTAATGGGGCCCAGGTGAAATATATATTTCAGCAAGCCTAGGAACATTGTCAAATGCTTTCACCTGGGCAAAGTGCTTTCAACATAGTTGAAGAATAAAGTTGCCCGGGCTCCCCTGCTGAGCCAGGCCCGGTACAGTCAAGTATGGTGTTGGGAGTGTAATGGTCTGGGGTTGCATGAGTGCTGCCAGCACTGGGGTGGTACAGTTCATTGAAGGAACCATGAATGCCAACATGTACTGTGACATACTGAAGCAAAGCATGATCCCATCCCTTCAGAGACTGGGCCGCAGGGAAGTATTCCAACATGATAACAACCCCAAACAGCTCCAAGACGACAACTGCCTTGATAAAAAAGCTGAGGGAAAAGGTAATGGACTGGGTAAGCATGTCTTCAGATCTAAACCCTATTGATCATCTATGAGGCATCCTCAAACAGAAGGCGCAAGGTATCTAACATCCACCAGCTCTGTGATGTCGTCATGAAGGAGTGGACGAAGACTCCAGTGGCAACCTGTGAAGCTCTGGTGAGCTCCATGCCCAAGACGGTTAAGTGTCAGGAACCAAGAAACAGACAGAGACAGAAAATGCAGTAAAAATCACACCTTTTAATAAAATGGAAAAAATGGCACAACTGGTAAACGTAGTCAAAACTGTCAGAATGTTTATACTGAAATAATAAATTAGTATTGTAATTATGAAAATATGCAAATCTTTGATTTGGGAAATTTACAATTTTCTACCAATACCAACAAGAAATTCAAGTTTGTTTATCCGTGCTATTTTGAAGACAAGTGACACAAATGATATTGCTTAAAAATTTGTATTTATTAACTAAAAATACAGTGCAAAATAATATCAGGTATATTTTGTGATAAAACAATTAAATGGATATACTTCTACATATCAAAGATAAATGGCGATTCAAGTAATATTATTCACATTTCTATTATTCAAGTTCTTATAATAAAATACCACATTTCAATTCTTGAATAACTGGGTATATTTGAAACTTGGTAACCCTTATGCCGCGTACACACGTTCGGACTTTGTCCGCCGGACCTAGTCCAGCGGACAAACCGCCGGACTTTCCGAGGGGGGACTTTCCCACACACGCCCCGGACTTCCGAGCGTGTGACTTGCCCACACACACCCGGACTTCTCCGGCGGACAATCTGCGGGAAAAAGTCAGCGGGACTTTTGAAAACGAACGGACTTGCCCACACACGGAGCAGTCCGTTCATTTAGAACGTAACTGCAGGTAGACGAGGCTAGCGAAGGCAGTGAATGCCGCCGCACTAGCCCCGTCACCTGGCATGGATTTAAAGGGAATCCCCACGCCGAAAAAGCGGCGTGGGCCCCCCCCCAAATCCATCTCTGACCCTTATCCGAGCGCGCAGCCCGGCAGGCCAGGAAAGGGGTGGGGACGAGCGAGCGCCCCCCCTCCTGAGCCATACCAGGCCGCGTGCCCTCAACATGGGGGGTGCCCTGGGGAAAGGGGGCGCCGTGTGGGGGATTGTCCAGCGGACTCGAGTCCCGCGGGAAAGTCCCTTCGTGTGTACGAAGCATTAGAGTCGGTTCAAACTGGGGCAACACGACTTCGAGCGCGACTTTTGGGGGCAACTTGGACACGACTTGAGTATGAATAACAGCGCGACTTGGAGCGACTTCAACGTGACTTGGGGCGACTTACAACACGACTTTGGCCGTGGCAAGAACAGAAGAGACCCCGGAAGACCCCCGAAGGTGGATCGAGACCCCCAGACGACGAAGAAGGTAGCCGGCCTCCTCTGCTCGGTAAAAGAGCTAGGTAAATAGCGGAGGAGTCCGGCGAGAAGACCCCCCAAGACGGAAGAAGACCCCCGGAGCAGTGCAATAAAATATTTTAAAAAAACTGTGTTTTTTTTCTTTACACTTTACACCTTAGGTGAATGGGTAGGGGTACATCGTACCCCATACTCATTCACATAGGGTTGTCGGGAAGAGGCCCTTGTCCTCATCAACATGGGGACAAGGTGCTTTGGGGTGGGGGGCCGCACGGCCCCCCTTTCCCCAGGGCACCCCCCATGTTGAGGGCACGCGGCCTGGTATGGCTCAGGAGGGGGGGGGGTGCTCGCTCGTCCCCACCCCTTTCCTGGCCTGCCAGGCTGCGCGCTTGGATAAGGGTCTGAGATGGATTGGGGGGGGATTCCCTTTAAATCCATGCAACGTGACTTGGGGCGACTTACAACACGACTTTGGCCGTGGCCAATCAGAGAATAATCAGCTTTCGACGGGGAACTCCACGCCAAATTTTAAATAAAAAACTGGCATGGGTTCCCCCTCCACGGAGCATACCAGGCCCTTAGGTCTGGTTCGAATTTTAAGGGGAACCCCCTAGGTCGAAAAAATGTTGTGGGGGTCCCCCCAAAATCCATACCAGACCCTTATCCGAGCACGCACCCTGGCCAGTCAGGAAAGGGGGTAGAGACGAGCGAGCGCCCCCCCTCCTGAACCGTACCAGGCTGCATGCCCTTAACATGGGGGGTGGGTGCCCCCACCCCAAAGCACCTTGTCTCCATGTTGATGAGGACAAGGGCCTCTTCCCGACAACCCTGGCCGTTGGTTGTCGGGGTCTGCGGACGGAGGGCTTATCGGAATCCAGGAGCCCCCGTTAATAAGGGGACCCCAGATCCCGGCCCCCCACCCTATGTGAATGAGTATGGGGTACATCGTACCCCTACCCATTCACCTGGGGGAAAAAAGCATCAATAAAAAAAAACACAACACAGGTTTTTAAAGTAATTTATTAATCAGCTCCGGGGGTCTTCTTCCGACTTCAGGGGCCTTCTTCCGACTTATCCGCTCTGTTCGGTCTTTTCTCCTGGTGTCTGGCCTCTTCTCCTGGTGTCTGGCCTCTTCTCCCGCTCTCCGGCGTCGTCTCCCGCTCTTCTGCCGGCTCCTCCGCTATCTTCTTGCAGCTCTTTTACCAGCAGAGGAGCCCGGTCTCCTCCGTCCTTCTTCCCTCTTCTCTCTTCTTTCTTCTTTCGTTGTTGACACGACGCTCTCTCCTGCTGTAATGCCGTGTGAGCGCTGCACGATAACTTATATAGGAATGGGGAGGGGTCACCGGGTGATGTCACATGGTGACCCCGCCCCATTCCTATATAAGTCATTGCGCAGCGCTCACACAGCATTACAGTGGGAGAGAGCGTTGTGTCAACAATGACAGAAGAAAGAAGAGAGAAGAGGGAAGAAGGATGGAGGAGACCGGGCTCCTCCGCTGGTAAAAGAGCTGCAAGAAGATAGTGGAGGAGCCGGCAGAAGAGCTGGAAACGATGCCGGAGAGCGGGAGAAGAGGCCGGACACCGTGAGAAGAGGCCGAACAGAGCGGAGAAATCGGAAGAAGGTCCCCGAAGTCGGAAGAAGACCCCCGGAGCTGATTAATAAATTACTTTAGCTAGTAGCTGACCGCCCACTGTCAAATGACGGCGGGACGGTGCAGCTCCTGTGGCGGGCCGGCGTCATATGACGGCGCTCGTTTTTTGGCCACTAGGGGGCGCGCGCACCGCGGGAGGCGCGCGCGCGCGTGCCCGCCGTGTAGCTGGGGACCCGATGCGCGTGCCCGGTGGCCGCGATGTCCGCCAGGCACCCGCGATCGCCCCGTAACTGAGCAGGACGTGCATCTGTGTGTGTAAACACACAGATCCACGTCCTGTCAGAGGAGAGGAGACCGATGGTGTGTCCCTTGTACATAGGGACACCGATCTGTCCCCTCCCCCAGTCAGTCCCCTCCCCCCACAGTTAGAATCACTTACATAGGGAACACATTAACCCCTGCAGCGCCCCCTAGTGTTAACCCCTTCCCTGCCAGTCACATTTATACAGTAATCAATGCATTTTTATAGCACGGATCGCTGTATAAATGTGAAAATGTGACAAAAATGTGTAAAAAGTGTCCGATATGTCCGCCGCAATGTCGCAGTCACGATAAAAATCACAGATCGCCGCCATTACTAGTAAAAAAAAAAAATAATAATAAAAATGCTATAAATCTATCCCCTATTTTGTAGACGCTATAACTTTTGCGCAAACCAATCAATAGACGCTTATTGCGATTTTTTTTTACCAAAAATATGTAGAAGAATACGTATCGGCCTAAACTGAGGAAAATATTTGTTTAAAAAAAAAAAAAATTGGATATTTATTATAATAAAAAGTAAAAAATATTGTGTTTTTTTCAAACTTGTCCCTCTTAATTTGTTTATAGCGCAAGAAATAAAAACCGCAGAGGTGATCAAATACCACCAAAATAAAGCTCTATTTGTGGGGAAAAAATGATAAAAAATTTTATTTGGGTACATCCTTGCATGACCGCGCAATTGTCATTCAAAATGCGACAGCGCTGAAAGCTGAAAAATGGCTTGGTCAGGAAGGAGGTGTTTGTGCCTGGTATGCAAGTGGTTAAAAACCTGCGTTGTGTTTTTTTTTTTTTAATTGACGCTTTTTTCCCCCAGGTGAATGGGTAGGGGTACGATGTACCCCATACTCATTCACATAGGGTGGGGGGCCGGGATCTGGGGCCCCCTTATTAAAGGGTCCCGGATTCCGATAAGCCGCCCGCAGACCCCGAGAACCAATGGCTAGGGTTGTCGGGAAGAGGCCCTTGTCCTCATCAACATGGGGACAAGGTGCTTTGGGGTGGGGGGGCTTCAGGGTGCCCCCCTTCCCCAAAGCACCCACCCCCCATGTTGAGGGCATGCGGCCTGGTACAGTTCAGGAGGAGGGGGCGCTCGCTCGTCCCCACCCTCTTTCCTGACCGGCCAAGCTGCGTGCTCGGATAAGGGTCTGGTGTGGATTTTAGGGGACCCCACGCCATTTTTTCGCCCTAGGGGATTCCCCTTAAAATCCATATCAGACCTAAGGGCCTGGTATGCCCCTGGAGGGGAAAACCCATGCCATTTTTTTATTTAAAATTTGACGTGGAGTTCCCCCTCAATATAGATGGAAATCCGACTTGGGGGCGACTTCCATTGAAATCAATGGGTACAAGTCACCTAGAAGTCTTTTTGAAGTAGTGCAGGAACCTTTTTTGAAGTCAGAGCGACTTCTGTAGTGTACATTGAGACAGCTCCATAGACTAACATTACAGCGTGACTTGAGGCGTCTCGGGTGACCTGAAGTCAGATCCTGAGTCGCCCTGGTGTGAACCGGCTCTTAGTGAATAGCTTTCCGTGACTTCACGGACTTATGTAAACAATTATGTTTACCTTACAACACGGTGTTATCTCTTCTCAAAACAAACAGAGCTTCATCTTACACTCTTAAATGACAAACAAAAATTTGTTATATCGTGCACAGCTTGATAATTTGATCAAGGCTTCTGTTAAATTTAGAATGAATCTATTTTTAAACACATATCACGACAAAACCATTGTGCAGACTTCGGTCTTAGCTTTGTAGAGACAGACAAAAATGTGTATGTCTATTAATATTTGGAATATAATTATATCATGCTGCAGGTAGACATAACACAACTCCAAATGCTAGGTCACCATATTAAATGGTTCTGTTTTTGTATATGTCAAAACAATTCAATTACCAAAAAGGTATACATGGAAAGATTAATACTTTACTAGGATTTAAGAGTTCTGTCTGAAAAGATTCCGTGAGGTGATGATGATGAGTCCCAAAGGACTTCTCCCAACATCTACATTTCTCCGTTATCTCTTCCTCCTTCCTGAGTTCCCCCACAGATCAGACCTTAGAGCTCCTCAATACCACTCTCCCATCGGCCTTTCTTTTCTTCCCATCGCTCCTCGATCCCCCTCTGCTAATAGTAACACCTTTTTATCTCACCCCAAAAGTGGGTGCGTGTCTCATTCTTATGTAACTGATGATGTCATATGACGATGGAGTTTCCATGTTACCATGACAACCATGTAAGTGCGGCCATCTTACATTCTTACTATTTTCCCCTCTAGGGGGCAGTGTTGTGTCAGAAATTACTTCTAATGTTGTTTTGATGACCTTCTGACCTTGGCTTAGCAAAACACCATTAATTGTCTAATGGTTGACAATCAAGTGTCAATATCCCCAGACACCTTGGCGCTTCTTAAAATATATGGGTTGAGAAAGTTTACCCCACATCATTAGTTGGGTTGTAAATGCCATGAAAGTGAAGTCATTATTTTAACAATAGCTTAACAGTTATTCATGAACATTCCCATTAAATAGGATACCATATTTGCAACCAATAATAATGTATATGTGGTAAACAGGTTTATATATTTGACTAATTAATACAGATACATTGTTCATGCAAAGATGATTCCAGTGCTCATGTGAACACAAGAGCCTCTAACCATTTTTTTATCTTGTTTATATTACGAAGTGTCTAAATCTTTGAATTATAACCTGGGAGATGGCACAATTAGACTCCTAGTTAAACAGAAAAAACAATTCCTTGTAAGACAGAAAATAACTCTTGCATTGTCTATTCATAAGCTATGAACTTAATTTAACCTCATTGTTTAAAGGAGAAGAACTCCTTTAAATAAGATGGCTTTGGTTTTGCTCAAAGCATCCATGAAAATATACATAATATAAAGGCCTATATATATATATATGTGAATATAAATTCTTTTAACCTCAAATGTTCTGACAAAAAATAGCCAGGGTTTGGTAGCCAAATCAGGTAGTCGGAACAAGACAGAAAATTTGGGAGCCAGAGATCAGCATTGTCAGAGGCAGCAGACAGGATCAGGAACCAGAAGGGACGTCAGCCAGGCAAGTCTTCAACAGGAACACAGAAGAGAGTCTCTAGATATGTTTGACCAAGGCAGAGGCAATTTATGAAATGAACCAGGCAGTTTAAATAGCCAGGAGGGGCTGGCTGTGGGCAGGAGATGATAGGATGAGTTATGGCAATTAACCGACAGCTAAGCAACCTGAGCACAGAGAAGGAAGGACTGAGAGCCCAGCCCTGACAGTACTCCCTCCTCAATGACCCCTCCCCCTCAGAGGACCACCAGACTTGAGGGAAAAACGTCTATGGAAAGCACAGTGCAGGACAGGAGCATGTACGTCCAAGGATGAGACCCAAGAGCGTTCCTCCGGACCATACCCTTTCCAATGAACCAGGTACTGTATGCGCTCACAGAACCTATGGAAGTCAATGATTGATTGTATCTCATACTCCTCATGGTTCTTGATCTGAAGCCGGAGAGGACGTAGAACAGCGATGGTGAAGCGGTTGCACACCAAAGGTTTCAATAAGGAGACATGAAAAGCATTCGAAATACGCATGTTAGAAGGAAGGTCTAACGCGTTAGCGACAGGGTTGATCCTACGTAGAATATGGAAAGCTCCAATAAATCGTGGTGGTAGGAAGGTGCAGGTAGGCATCGGTGGTCAGCATGGAGTTTGTACCTCTCACTGGCACGTCGCAAGGACTCCTGGACCTGCACCCAAGTGGAGCGAAGATCGCGGAGATGCTCCTCTAATACAGGAATTCTTTGAGTAACAAATGAGTGAGGCAACATGGATGGTTGGAAATTATAATCCGCCATAAACAGAGACAAACAGGAAGCGGTACTGATTTCACTATTGTGAGAAAACTCCGCCCAAGGTAGGAGGTCTGACCAGTTGTTATGGTGGTCAGAAATATAGCAGCGCAGAAACTGCTCCAAGGCTTGGTTGGCTCGTTCTGCAGCCCCATTGGACTGCGGGTGATACCCAGAGGTGAAGGAAAGCTGAATTCCTAACTGTGCACAAAAGGCTCACCAAAACCTGGAGACAAACTGGCTACCCCTGTCAGAGATGATAACCTTGGGTAGCCCATTTAACTGAAAGATCTCCCAAGCAAAAATGGATGCCAGTTCTTTGGATGTGGGTAACTTCTTTAGTGCAATACAATGTGCCATTTTTGAGAACTGGTCAACCACCATAAGAATAACTGTGTTGCTCTGGGAGTTGGGTAACTCCACAATAAAATCCATAGACAGGTGGGTCCAAGGCCTCTTGCCATTGACTATGGGCTGTAAGGAGGCCCACTGGAAAGTGTTGTGATGCCTTACTTTGTGAACATATAGAACAAGCAGCTACAAAGGTGGTTACATCAGCGTGGAGACTAGGCCACCAGAATTGTTGAGAAATAGCCCAAATTTGTTTATTCTTCCCTGGGTGGCCAGCCGTTTTGGAAGAATGTTAAGTCTGGAGCAGAGCAGTGCAGAGATTTTCAGGGACAAATCAGCATCCACAGGGTTTCTCAGCAGGAGAATGGATCTAAGCGGCAAGAATTCTGTAACCCAAATGTGAGGTGAGACTGGTGCGTACAATAGCCAGAATGCGTTCTGGAGGCATTACAATAACAGGCACTGACTCAATCTTGGAAGCGGAGGAAAACTGTTGCAACAATGTGTCAACCCTTACATTTTTAGTACCGGGTAAGAACGAGACTATGTATTTGAAGCTTGACAGAAAAAGAGCCCACCACGCTCTTCTGGGAGATAAGTGTTTAGCCTCAGACAAGAATGTGAGATTCTTATGGCCGGTCAAAATGAGGACTGGCACAGTAATACCTTTGCGGAGATGCCTCCATTCTTTAAGAGCTAACATGATATCTGACAATTCTCTGTCCCCAATCAGGGGAATTAATCTTATAATTGCATTCTGCAGGAGACAATTTCTTAGAAAAGTAGCCACAGGGATGCATAGCGCTCTCAGCGGTAGGACGTTGAGACAGAAGGGTGCCCACTTCAGTCTCAGATGCATCAACCTCAAAAATGAAGGGTAGTGTCGGATCAGGATGTGCCAACACAGGAGCTGAAACAAATGCCGCTCAAAGGCTTTAATGGAATCCGGAGACAAATTCTGTGGGTTAACATCCTTTTTGGTCTCATCAGTCAGGGGTTTGACCAGTGAAGAGACGTTCCGAAACCTTTTCTGATAATAATTGTCAAAGCTAAGAAAATGTTGTAATGGACGTAGACCTATGGGTCGAGGCCACTGTAGAACTGCAGATAATTTCTCTGGGTCTATCGCAGTAGAAATTGTCATAACACCGAAATTTAACCTGTTCACGATGGAACTTGCACTTTTCCAACTTACAATACAGGTTATTATCTTTCAACTTCTGTAGCACATGGGAGAAATCTGTGTGGTGGCTCTTTAGGGATTTAGAATATATGAGAATATTGTCGAGATAACCACCACACATTGCTGCAGCATATCTCCTGAAAAACTGCAGAAGCGTTACAAAGGCCAAACTGCATTACAAGGTATTCATAATGTCCTGTTCTGGTGTTAAATGCAGTATTCCATTCGTCGCCCTCCTTGATCCTCACAAGATTGTAAGATTGATTAGAGCCTGTTCATGATGAACGACTCAGACCATGAAAGAATAACCGAATCTTGAGGCATAGACGGGTAGAACAAGACTTCAAAAAGTCACCTGCCTGGCCACAATAAAGGCACAATCTCTCCCTCCTCCTAAAGACCCTCTCATCCACAGAGAGACACGTGAAGCCCAAATGCATGCGTTCTACTTCACTCTTAGACTCGGTACCAGGAGGCATGGGAGGGGAGGGAGGCAGGGTTGGGACTGCAAATCTCAGAGCCAAATGTACAAGAGGCTTCTGCAAGTGCTCCTTAAAGGAAGGTCTCTCTCGTAGTCTGGAGTCAATGAGAATGGCAAATGTGATCAGCTTCTCCAGATCTGTAGATATGTCTCTGGCTGCTATCTCATTTTGAGGTTATCTGAGAGACCATGAGAAAAGCGACCTCTGCTGCCAGAGTACGGAATTCAATGGTGTAATCAACAACAGTTCTCGTACTTTGTTTGATGGACATGAGACTCTTAGCAGCAGAAGTGGAGCATGCGGACACGTCAAATTCCCTTTTTAGGGGAAACCACAAACTCTGGGTAACTCAGGACAAAAGGTTTTTGCATCTCCCATAGAGGGTTTGCCCAGGCCAAGGCTCTATCAGAAAGCAAAGAAATGATGAAGCCTACTTTGCTTCTGTCCGTGGTGAACTCCTGGGGCAGCAACAAACCCTCTGCATTGAACTGGATCGCCCCCAAATCGCTTGGGAAGCGGAGCGAAACCAGACATACCTCTTGCAGAGGCAGGTCCCTGCACAGAGACTGGAACATTGGGAGGGTTCAGGTGAGCAGTGCAAATCAGGAGCATCTGTAATGCTATGGCAAACTGATCCATGCGGTGATCCTGCTCATTCAACCTGGAATTTTTTTTACCACTGGGTGGATTGCCTGCATCTTCTGAATTAATGACCTTTGCCTACTGTCAGGAACCATGAAACAGATGGAGACAGAAAATGCAGTAAAAATTACACCTTAAATAAAATGGTAAAAATGGTACAACTGGTAAACGTAGTCATAACATATCCAGGGTATGTATCCTGGGGCAGCATCTCAAAGTATATCCTGGGGCAGCATCTCAAAGTATATCCCAACCTAGTTCACAAACCCTCTGCATTGAACTGGATCGCCCCCAAATCGCTTGGGAAGCGGAGCGAAACCAGACATACCTCTTACAGAGGCAGGTCCCTGCACAGAGACTGGAACATTGGGAGGATTCAGGTGAGCAGTGCAAATCAGGAGCATCTGTAACGCTATGGCAAACTGATCCATGCGGTGATCCTGCTCATTCAACCTGGAATTTTTTTTACCACTGGGTGGATTGCCTGCATCTTCTGAATTAATGGCCTTTGCCTACTGTCAGGAACCATGAAACAGATGGAGACAGAAAATTCAGTAAAAATCACACCTTTAATAAAATGGAAAAAATGGTACAACTGGTAAACGTAGTCATAACATATCCAGGGTGCTGTAGCCAATTCAGGAAATCAGAACAAACCAGGAAATCCGGGAGCCAGAGATCAGCGTAGTTAGAGACAGCAAACAGGATCAGGAACAGAAGGGACGTCAGCCAGGCAAGTCTTCAACAAGAACACAGCAGAGAGTTTCTAGATATGTTTGACCAAGGCAAAGGCAATTGATGAAATTAACTAGGCAGTTTAAATAGCCAGGAGGGGCTGGCTGTGGGCTTGACTGATGAGCAGGAGATGATCAACAGGTGAGTCACTGTGGAACTGAGTTCTGGCAATTAACCGACTGCTGAGCAACCTGAGCACAGAGAAGGAAGGACTGAGAGCCCAGCCCTGACATTAAGGCAGTACACTCACTACTTTACTTTATAGAAAAGTGTTATTTCTTCAGTGGTGTCACCAGTGGTGGCCCATCCATAGGGGGCGCATGGGCGTGCCCCCCCCAGGCAGTCACAAAAAAGAAAGGCTGCATTTGATGGGACACAGTGAGGCTGCATTTGATGGGACAGTGAGGCTGCATTTGATGGGACAGTGGGACTGCATTTGATGGGACACGGGCTGCATTTGATGAGACAGTGAGGCTGCATTTGATGGGACACGGCTGCATTTGATGGGACACGGCTGCATTTAATGGGACACATGCTGCATTTGATGGGACAGTGAGGCTGCATTTGATGGGACAGTGAGGCTGCATTTGATATGACACAGGCTGCATTTGATGGGACAGTGAGGCTGCATTTTATGGAACACAGGCTGCATTTGATGGGGCACAGGCTGCATTTGATGGGACACAGACTGCATTTGATGGGGCACAGGCTGCATTTGATGGGACACAGGCTGCATTTGATGGGACAGTGTGGCTGCATTTGATGGGGCACAGGCTGCATTTGATGGGACACAGGCTGCATTTGATGGGGCAGTGAGGCTGCATTTGATGGGACACAGGCGGCATTTGATGGGACAGTGAGGCTGCATTTGATGGTACACAGGCTGAATTTGATGGGACAGTGAGGCTGCATTTGATGCAAAAAAGAAAAACAGGAGGGCGCACCGACCTTGTGCATTACCACTAGAAACACTTTAATAAAATATATAAAACTGCAAAATTCATACTCACAAATGAGTATTGGTATAAGGCATAAACAGTGTAGTTCATCCACTGCTAGGAACTTCAGCGAGGCTGTATTAAGGTATTGAGTAGGATCTGATGAATCCTCTTACAATGGCTGACACGTTTCTGGGGAGAACCCCTTTCCTCAGAACCTGAAACTGGCTGCCATCATGATAAGGGTGGATATTTTGGTTTCACTCTATTTTTTGCATACTTCAGGTTTTATAGTTGTTGGTTTAATTTCGGTATGGGCATTGTTTAGGTTTCCTGGTCAGCAATGTTTACCCCTTTGACTGTCTCGCTTGGCTCCAGTTGGTGGGTCGGATCGGTGCCATGTGGCTTTCCTCGTCCTCTTACATTGTTGGTTCCCTGGTGGGGGACCACTATGCATGCACTGTTTGCATGACGTGATGTAATTACGTTGCACATCATCGTGCCCAGCGCGGATTGTTTTCCTTGGTTGTGGGTGGCTGTGGTTGGGGCGTGTTGCCTTCCCCACATGACGTAGGATGGGCAGGCTTTTTTGCCAGGTGTAAATATATAGCGCAGATCTTTCTCTTGGGGCCTCTCACTCTCTTTTTGTCTCTTGTCAGTGATGGCTGGTGTCCTTGACACATTTGCAGGACTTAGTGGCTGCGTTAGGGTAACTTTTCTTGCATCATCACTCAGTTCCCTTCTCTTACAATATTTACCTGTTTTTTGGGCTTGTCTTAGTTGCTCTTTTACTTTTGGGTCTATTGCTTTCTTATTTCATTGGGAAATAAATATTGTTATATTTTGCTATAATCTTCATTCTCCAACTCCTTTCACAGGTTCATAATTATCATCGTTATTATCCCTATTGTATTAAGGGTCAAAGCTCATCTGTTTTACTATGGGCACTCTTTGTCATTTTCTGTCTTATATTGTTATATATTTGTTTGACATCTTTGCCCTTTTGTACATTTTTGTAGCTTCCCACATGCATGTGACCACTGCTGTGTATTCCCTGTTTGGGGGCCTCCTGCCTTGTCCACAGCTCCTGAACAAGACTCTCCTCATGACACTTTTCCATTGCACGCTCTTTTTTTGCCAGAGAGGGGTTTTACATTTTATTATGTTGTTTGCTTCATGACAATTTTTTTTTTACTGTTCATCAACTGTTACTTATTGGAAGGTGTTTTCCCTAAATATCCTCTCATTGGGTACTTGCTTTTGATTATGGTATACTAATGACATAGTTTCTCTGCAGATAACCTTTTGAATAATAATATCTCCTGAAGAAGTGAAAGTTTTTTCACGAGATGCGTTGAGTCTTAGGTTTTGAACTGGTTATTCTTATATGCATATATATTATTGTACAATTACTTGTAATTTTGGATATGCTCCATGTAATTTTAATATGATTTTAGCTATGTATGTGAATAAAAACTTGGATGTTCCCTACGCCGTGTTTTGTCATCAAAAGACGTTGTCTCGGGGACTGATCCACGAGACAACGTATTTTGATGACGAAACGCGTGTAGGGAAGTGAATGTACTGACGTCATCACACTTGCTGGCTGACTTTTCATTTTTTACATGTCTGTTTTTATCATTCTAAATGTAAGTGTGCTACTTTTTCCATATTAAATCCACTGTGGTTCAGTCTACACTATGGAGTTCTTCTTTTTATTTTCTGGGCAATATCCTCTCTAACTCATTTGTATTCCAAGCCATTGATGCACAGTTCAGGTGTCCTTTCTGTGGTACTTCAGCTTATTTGAGGAAAAGGCCCTGGCTGGGTATTAGCCGCAGGCTCCCCTATAGCTTGCCTCTGGTAAGCGCATATATTTTCCATGTGGTGGTGGTGCACTGTCGTTACAGGGTGTTTTTATCAGCACTTCTATCAATATTTTTCATCAACCATCACAGTTATACTTTATTATTGACTATTCGACAATTTTTCAATATAATAATTTTTCTTGCTTGGACTTTCTTTCACTGATATTGATGATTTTTTTGATTTTCAATATTTTTTAGCGCTGCCCATTTATTGTTTACTATATATTGTTCTATGTGTATTTCATAGTTTGGCAGCTGCTGTTATTTGTTTTTTTCATTTATGCACTTTAGCGCAGTATTTTTTCCTTTGTGTCTGGTGTTCCTAGTAGTTGCTGCATCCAAATCTCCAGTATGTTAACCACAGAGAAGGGGCTCAATATTCCAGGCCGATCAAGGAGCATGACTGATCAAGACTGGTCTTTTCAAACACTGCCATATGAAGATGCCACCTTATTAGATCTAACATAACGACCAAGCTGCCACAAGTAGAATGGCTAGAATGAATAAGACTCCAGCCAGGTTTTAATCAAGACATAAAATTTACAGTATATTATTTCAATTTCAAGGGAATTTCAAAACCACTCAAGAAAGGAAAACTTTTGAACTAAGAATGATAATTCTATTTGAAACAAAAGAAAATGGCCTGAATTTAGACCTGGGTTTCCTTAATCATTATCCAACAGTTTTACAACCACCTCTACCTCCCCGCCCCAGTCCATAGCTCTCTCTTATCTCATTAACTATCCTAGTTTAATTACCATTGCTGTGTACATTTTTGTGTTGTTTTTTTTGTGAATGGAGCCCGATATGCTGTATTTGTTGTTGTTTTCCCTCAGAGATTGCCTTACTTCAACATTCTGCTAAAACTTTGTATTAGTACTGCCTTAAAGCAGGGAAAATATCACGAAAGCTTGTCCTGAAAAATTGTATTTTAGTGCAAATAAAAAAAGTATCACAGACAGTACTCAATTGTTTCTGTTGCAAGTACACTAATACGGCTACAATCACCTCAAAGTAGTATAGCAACAGAAACTACTCCATGGCACCTTCCACATACACTGACAAAAGGATGCTCAGGACCCTGACTTTTATAGGCAGGGGTTCTGTCATGTAGGGAAACACCCATGTTTGGCAATTCTAAGCTACTTGAACACAGCTGAGAGCCCAAGAAGCCAGGAAGTGTATTATTGATAAATGATTGCAATGGTGGTGACATTAGTTTACCATTTTCCTGACCTGTGAATGACTTGGAGGTTTGGGTGAAACAAATGTTAGACCTGAACCTAAAGCTTATCTGCTAGAAATTCCTTGTCTATCAAACTAGCAAACTAGAGTCAGACTTCTCCTGATTGTAGGGTATCCCTGCATACTGCAGGGGGAGGAGGGGGCGCCAACAACAAGTGGGCCATAGTAAGCCTATGGGGACATCACCACTCAGGCATTACCATCTGTTGTCAAGCACTTTCTCCTCTGCCTTGTAGCCAATGCTGGCTAGCACAGGGGACATCATGTGACAGGACGAGAGGCCTGAGAATAGGTAAGTATATACATTTATTTTACACAGGTAAGTAAATATAGGTCTTAGGATGGGGGAGGGAGTGTTCTAAGCATAGTTAGAAAAAGCCCAGAATTCTACTTTAATGGTATTGAGGTCCCTGTGAATTAGGACAATATTATTTTTGGGGATTGCAAAACAGAAAATTACCTGTGGAGCTTAAATACTCTACCCATGTTTGTATGGATATACTATGAGTGTCCTGTTTCAAACATATTCTGGTTAGTTAACTTGCTTCCATTCAAAAATAGTCCTATTATGTGTGTATATGACTGCGGAAAAAACATTACATTGTGAGCTACATTTGTGGCAGAAATGGATGGTAATGGTTCAGTATTTCCTGTAAAGAGTAGCAGAATACGTTAATGCTATATAATTTAATAAAGTACTTACATTCATAAGCGTCTTCGCATAAGAAAAGGAGCCTCTCTATGCATATATGGTAGAGTGTTCTCAACTTAGATTCTTGTATTTTGCTCCAAAAAAATTATGTTATTTAGTCCTTTCTGAAGCAAAAAAGGTAAAGGTGCAAATTACATGGCTCTTTCTGCTAGAGTTTGTGGAATCTCAGATCTTCCATTTACTTGAATTGGAAACTACTGAAGTGTCTCTAGAGTGATAAGGTAAGTTAAGTGTTTTTTTTTTTATTATTTGCTTCTTAGCAGAGACGTCAAAAATGAACAGTTCCTTTAAGTAAATAAATCTCATTTCCGTCTGCTGTAAATTCTTGTGTTCATTCTTCCATCAATTTAGATTGGGGCAAATGAGGCCAATAATCTGATCTGCATTGTGTATAATAAAATCATTTTCCAGCATCTTGATTCCAGCAACAAAGAAATTTGCTGTATGTGTCGGCTGCATTTTACAGTATATCAACATTAGAAACTCTGACTGCTAATGTAACTCAGAACTTATCAAATGAATGAAACACTAAACCCCAAAGAATAATGCTGTTTTTATACTCACTATGATTAAGATAACAATGACACTTTTTAAAATCACGGAGTATTACATTTGATATTTCTATATAAAATGCAATACTGACCCTGGCTGCCAAGCTCCTAATTCAAATAATCTCTGAAAAGAATCAAATATGAAGAAATTCAAGATACAATGTATTTTATTACCATGCAAAGCACTTTACCAAATACTAAGTGACTGAAAATAATTCAGGAAATACACGATTTCGTTTTGCAGGGTAAATAATGTTTAACAGAAGATTTGGGCTTGTTCAGTATGGCAAAATATAATCTGTAACATACAACATGGCAATATTAATGAAACAGAATTAATCTTGCATCTATCTGACTGCAGTGCACCAATATCTAATCTGGTGCTATGGCTCACTGTCTTTTAACAATGATCAGCAGAGTATGGCTTAAAGTGTAAGACTGCATCAGCAAGGCCGTTCTGTAGTATGGTTTCGGAAGGTGAAACGATAACATGGCCTCCACTGCAATGTGTTGAAACTCTTTTCTTCAATCCTGGAGCCTTGCATACACAAAATGCCATTCTGCTATGGTTAGCAAGGTGAGACTGCTTAAACCTCAGCTTTAAGGTCTGCATCCAAATAGATAAAACTGATGCCTAAAAGCTGTGCATCCAGAGGCAAGGAAGTAAATAAGAGATTACACTTTACTGTATGAACTCTTAGTAGCATAATACAATATAACATAATACAATGCAATGTATATAGTGCTTTTCAGCTTCAGTGCTGAATGTGTATTAAGCTTTTACAAGTTTATATTTTCTACATGTCGTTAAGTCCACATTACCTACAAAGTTGAAGTCGATTTTGAACATTCTATAAAAAGGAACAATGGAGGAGAGAAAACTCCAAAACCTTGGAACTTTGTATTGCAGAAGTACAAGATCCAAAGAGTTTTTGATGGATATTTGACCATTTATTTCTCCAGTGTCCGTGGATCAAGGTTATGAGGCTTACCATTCCAGAAATTTGTGAAACTAAAAAGAGTCCAGTTGTTTAAGGATTTAATGGTCAGTGTGACAATCCTAAATCTTCCAGGGGGGAAAAAAACAATGTAACATACAAAAAACATACAGTATCTCACAAAAGTGAGTACACCCCTCACATTTTTGTAAATATTTTATTCTATCTTTTCATGTGACAACACTGAAGTAATTACACTTTGCTACAATGTAAAGTAGTGAGTGTACATCTTGTATAACAGTGTAAATGTGTTGTCCCCTCAAAATAACTCAACACACAGCCATTAATGTTTAAATCGCTGGTAACTAAAGTGAGTACACCCCTAAGTGAAAATGTCCAAATTGGGCCCAATTAGCCATTTTCCCTCCCCGGTTTAATGTGACTCATTAGTGGTACAAGGTCTCAGGTGTGAATGGGGAGAAGGTGTGTTAAATTTGGTGTTATCACTCTCACTCTCTCATACTGGTCATTGGAAGTTCAACATGACACCTTATGGCAAAGCACTCTCTGAGGATCTGAAAAAAAAGAACTGTTGCTCTACATAAAGATGGTCTAGGTTAGAAGAAGATTACCAAGACCCTGAAACCTCGAGCTGCAGCATGATGGCCAAGATCATACAGCGGTTTAACAGGATAGGTTCCACAAAGAACAGGCCTCGCCATGATCGACCAAAGAAGTTGAGTGTACATGCTCAGCATCATATCCAGAGGTTGTCTTTGGGAAATAGACGTATAAGTGCTGCCAGCATTGCTGCAGAGGTTGAAGGGGTGGGGGGTCAGCCTGTCAGTGCTTAGACCATATGCTGCACGCTGCATCAAATTGGTCTGCATGGCTGTCATCCCAGAAGGAAGCCTCTTCTTAAGATGATGCACATGAAAGCCTGCAAACTGTTTGCTGAAGACAAGCAGACTATGGACATGGATTACTAGAACCATGTCCTGTGGTCTGATGAGACCAAGATAAACTTATTTGGTTCAGATGGTGTCAAGCATGTGTGGCGGCAACCAGGTGAGGAGTACAAAGACAAATGTGTCTTGCCTACAGTCAAGCATGGTGGTGGGAGTGTCATTGTCTGGGGCTACATGAGTGCTGTCGGAATTGGGGAGCTACAGTTCATTGAGGGAACCATTAATGCCAACATGTACTGTGACATACTGAAGCAGAACCTGATCCTCTCCCTTAGGAGACTGGGCCGCAGGGCAGTATTCCAACATGATAGCGACCCCTTACACACTTGCCAGATGACCACTGCATTGCTAAAGAAGCTGAGGGTAAATGTGATGGACTGGCCAAGCATGTCTCCAGACCTAAACCCTATTGAGCATCTGTGGAGCATCCACAAATGGAAGGCGGAGAAGCGCAAGGTCTCTAACAACCACCAGCTCCGTGATGTCGTCATGGAGGAGTGGAAGAGGACTCCAGTGGCAACCTATGAAGCTCTGTTGAACTCCATGCCCAAGAGGGTTAAGGCAGTGCTGGAAAATTAAGGTGGCTACATAAAATATTGACACTTGTGCCCAATTTGGACATTTTCACTTAGGGGTGTACTCACTTTTATTGCCAGCGGTTTAGACATTAATGGCTGTGTGTTGAGTTATTTTGAGGGGACAGCAAATTTACACTATTATACAAGCTTTACATTGTAGCCAAGTGTCATTTCTTCAGTGTTGTCACATGAAAAGTTAGAATAAAATATTTACAAAAATGTGAGGGGTGTACTCACTTTTGTGAGATACTGTATGTGATGCCACTGGCTTGGGCTTATTAGCTAGGGCATAGGCACCTATATTATTATTATATTATTATATATTATATTATTTGCAGTAGTTGCAACCATTTCTCTAGAAAGCCTTAGTACAGAGCATCTTAAAAGCTCTGTTTTGTTTCCCATGCAAGGAAAATCAATAGATTAACGTTATTGTCTCCCACTCCAACAGCACATACTTAACTGTACTTCCCCCCCACAGCTCCTTCAGATGCTAGGGGCTAAGGGAAAACCTTGTATAAGCTCTGGGTCACTATAGCCGAAGCTTAAACAGAGCTAAGGACTCTCTCCCTGTCCCATGTGACAGTGTGGGCATGAAGCACCCGTGCACCAGTACAGATAGGGGACTGAGTAACATGTTCCTCTATACACAGAAGTATTGCACATTTTCCCTTCCTTTTTTTAGCATCTGGCCAGTGTGATAGTACTCGGGCTTGAATGAGAGGAGAGGCTGTATTTTTAGCGCTATACTGCCTGTAAAGTGCCTCAGTGTGAAAGAAGCCTTACATATTAATAAAGCCAATGTACCAAAGATCCCCATGACTAAGCTCCGGGGGGGCAGAGTGAAATGCATTGGGGCGTGGGGCCCAGGCTGAGGTTGTCTCTCTCATACCACCATAGGACTCCGTGGATGTGCGGCACCAGGGATCTTTCTTTTCTTCTTTCCAGTGACTACAGGAGCTAGGACGAGCTCCATCCCTTGCTGGCACTGCTGCAGTGGTTGTAGCATCACCCACACTACTACCCATAGTGATCGAGCCTGAGCAGCACACTTAACAAACTTTGGGTCACAGTGAGTACCAAAGTCTACCTTTGCCACTTGTAGTAACACATCGTAGACAATCATATTCTTTACCTTGCACTTTTACCTAACAAAACTTGATTGAAAACTTGATTTTCAATTAAAGTATACCTAAAGGCAAAATGTTTTCTTAGGCTTGGATAGAGTAGTAAAGGGTTAGAACCACTGTCAGGTTGTAATTGCTGTTTGTGTCCCTGTAATGGAGACTTGCTCCTTCTAATTGTCCTGATTACTAAGGTCGTCAAAGCCTACACAAATATTATACAAAGTCATGCATGTTCCTTTGCTGATCTAATTTGCATTTAATATTTTTTCATGCAGACTGAGCTGTGGGCACATTCTTTTACTAAAAATTGAATCTAGGGTGGTACTAGGTGGGCTGTGATAGGCTAAGTCAGGGTCGGCAAGTCAGGGGTCAGCTGACCCGTGGACATTTTGAACCCCTTCACGCTGACCATAGGAAAATATGCGGCCTCGGCTTGACGCATCACCCCGTAACCATTTTTTAGAGCCGGCGGTTGGCTTTCTTGGGATAACAACTGATGTGGCTAAGAAGCCACCTTCCGCAGCTTGCCCGGGCTCTCCCGTCCCACAGAGCACAGAGAGGCCTGAGCAACCACCTGCTGGCCAGAGACCCGAACGAAGCTCGAATGGGTCTCAGATCTACTAACCTGGAAGCGAAGTTTAAAAAAGACTTAAAGGCGCCAAATTATAAAAAAAAATTACAGCATTCAAAACAGTCAAACTTGGCATTTTAAATGCCTTTAAAGAGGAAGTAAAGTAAAGGCAAAGGCATAATGAGCTAGTATGCATAGCATACTAGCTCTTTATGAATAACTTACCTGAGATGGAAGCCCCCAAATCAACCCTCGTTGTTCTCCTCTGACGCTGCCATATAGCGGCTCCAGCGCTGTGACTGGCCAGAGCCGCGATGATGTCACCCCGGCGCATGCGCGCGGGAGCTGCCACTAACGGCATGATTGCCATTAGCAGCGGCATGCTCAGTGCGCCTGCGTGACGCTGTCTATGGTGCATGCGCCGTAGACAGCGGTGCCTGTCATTTGCCAATATCTCCTAAACCGTGTAGGTTTAGGAGATATTTTTTTGGACCTACAGGTAAGCAAGGGTAGATTTGGGGTCTTATAGACCCCGGATCCCTCCATAAAGAGTACCTGTCACGGCCTACTACTGTCATAATGGATGTTTACATTCCTTCTGACAGCAATAAATGTGATCACAGGACAGTGTAAATATGCAGGGGGGCTGTGTAATATGCATGGGTCCTGGGTAGGGGGGCTGTGTGATGTGCAGGGGGCTGTGTAATATGCAGGGGGGGGGGGCTGTTTAATATGCAGGGGGGCTGTGTAATGTAAAGGGGTACGGAGGTACAAGGGATGTGTAATGTAAAGGGGTCCAGAGGTGCGTGGGGATGTGTAATGTAAAGGGGTCTGTGATGAGAATTGTAAGAATTATGCTTTATTTTAAATGTTATATAGTTATGCTTAATCGATTTTTTGAGTTAGACATTAACTTCTAATGCTGCTAACAAGCTCTGTTTTTTGCAACTCAGACATTTCTGTTTTGGAGGATATAAGCTTCTTCCCATTGTTATCTAAAACCTGAGAATATTTGCATTGTCAACTTATTTCTGCTTAATTCTAGGTTTTCTTTCCTGAGTTAGTTTTACATCTGTTTCCTTTTTACATACAAATATCCTGTCTATCAGATTGTCATTACTTGCGCACTACTGTTTCCTATGATGCACTACTATTTCCTAAGACATATATATATATATATATATATATATATATATATATATATATATTTTATATATATATATATATATATATATTGATCATTGCTCGTAAATATAGTATGTATATTTTTAGTTTGTCTGGGGGACTAATGTCACATCCCCTTTTTGAACTGTATATAAGCGGTTTTGACTTTGACTTAACTCAAATTGAATATAGACTGAAAGACCACACATGCCTTGATGTCTTATTTCTGAGTGTTCATACATTCTTTACAGGTTGAAGGGAGGCTGGCTAGCAGAAGTGTACCTACCAAGGGGTATTACCTAGCAGAAACTGGTGATCAGAAGTTGGGATGTGAATTTCGCCATCAGAGGTAAGACATCTTGTCTTATGACACCCTGATTGAGGGCACATTTCAAAGAACCCTAGTGCTGTGGGAGCACAGGGGATAGGTCTGTTTGAGCTGAGGTAGCTCACAGACAGATTATTAACCTAGGCACATTTTTTCCCTCTCCTCTCACCTTCCTCCCCCCCCCCCCCCCCTGGAGCACATTTCCATGTCTGAAGCTGCAACATTTGACCCAGCATCGTTTACAATTTTACCTCTATTCTTATGCCTCGTACACACGAGCGGACTTTCGCGCTGGAATGTCCGCCGGACAATCCGCCCGTGTGTGGGCGCCGGCGGACTTTTTGCCGCCAAAAGTTCGGCGGACTAGGTTTTAAGTTTTGTTTTAAAGTTGTCCGCTGGAATCGGCAGTCCGGCGGACAATCCCGCGGTCTGTATGCTAGTCCGCCGGACTTTTGGAAATGAACGGACTTGCCGATCATCGGAAAGTCCGTTCATTTAGAACGTGACTTCAGGTAGACGGGGCTAGCGAAGGCAGCGAATGCCGCCGCGCTAGCCCTGTCACCTGGTATGGATTTAAAGAGAATCCCCACGCCAAAAAAACGGTGTGGGGGTCCCCCCAAATCCATCTTAGACCCTTATCCGAGCACGCAGCCTGGCCGGCCAGGAAAGGGGTGGGGACAACCATGCGCCCCCCCTCCTGAGCCGTACCAACATGGGGGGTGCCCTGGGGAAAGGGGGGCCGTGCGCCCCCCCCCACCCCAAAGCACCTTGTCCCCATGTTGATGAGAACAAGGGCCTCTTCCCGACAACCCTGGCCATTGGTTGTCGGGGTCTGCGGGCGGGGGGCTTATCGGAATCTGGGAGCCCCCTTTAATAAGGGGGCCCCCAGATCCCGGTCCCCCACCCTATGTGAATGAGTATGGGGTACGATGTACCCCTACCCATTCACCTAGGGTGTAAAGTGTAAATAAATAAAAAAAACACACCATTTTTTAAAAATATTTTATTGCACTGCTCCGGGGGCCTTCTTCCGTCATGGGGGGTCTTCTCGCCGGACTCCTCCGCTATTTTACCTAGCTCTTTTACCAAGCGGAGGAGCCTGGCTTCCTTCTTCGTCGTCGCCGCCGTCGTCTGGGGGTCTCGATCCGCCTTCGGGGGTCTTCCGGGGTCTCTTCTGTTCTTGCCGCTGTCGTCGCTTTCTGCGCCATCTTCTTCTTCTTTTTCCTCTTCCTCTTCTTCTTCTGCTTCCGATGTTGACTCGTCGCTCTCTCTGGCCAGAATGGCAGAGCCGCGCTGTGTTGTGACTTATATAGGGACAAGGAGGCGGGGTCACATGCTCATGTCACATGGTGACCCCGCCCCCTCTATGATGTCACAGTCCCGGAGGAGAGAAGAAGAGGGAAGAAGAGGAAGAAGACGGCGCAGAAAGCGACGACAGCGGCAAGAACAGAAGAGACCCCGGAAGACCCCCGAAGGCGGATCGAGACCCCCAGACGCCGGCAGCGATGACAAAGAAGGAAGCCGGGCTCCTCCGCTCGGTAAACGAGCTAGGTAAAATAGCGGAGGAGTCCGGCGAGAAGACCCCCCAAGACGGAAGAAGACCCCCGGAGCAGTGCAATAAAATATTTTTAAAAAATTGTGTGTTTTCTTTTTAATTTACACTTTACACCTTAGGTGAATGGGTAGGGGTACATCGTACCCCATACTCATTCACATAGGGTGGGGGGCCGGGATCTGGGGGCCCCCTTATTAAAGGGGGCTCCCGGATTCCGATAAGCCCCCCACCCGCAGACCCCGACAACCAACGGCCAGGGTTGTCGGGAAGAGGCCCTTGTCCTCATCAACATGGCCGCATGGCCCCCCTTTCCCCAGGGCACCCCCCATGTTGAGGGCACGTGGCCTGGTACGGCTCAGGAGGAGGGGCGCTCGCTCGTCCCCACCCCTTTCCTGGCCGGCCGGGCTGCGTGCTCGGATAAGGGTCTGAGATGGATTTGGGGGAGACCCCCACGCCGTTTTTTCGGCGCGGGGATTCCCTTTAAATCCATGCCAGGTGACAGGGGTAGTGCGGCGGCATTCACTGCCTTCGCTAGTCCCGTCTACCTGCAGTTACGTTCTAAATAAGTGGACTCCTCCGTGTGTGGGCAAGTCCGTTCATTTTCAAAAGTCCCGCTGACTTTTTCCCGCGGATTGTCCACCGGAGAAGTCCGGGCGTGTGTTGGCAAGTCCACACGCTCGGAAAGTCCGGCGAAGCCCCGCTGGAAGGTCCGCCGGTTTGTCCGCTGGACTAGGTCCGGCGGACAATCCCGCCGGAAAGTCCGGGCGTGTGTATGAGGCATTATGTAGATTTAATTTACGCATAAAATTACCCCTGAACGGCTAGGTTTTGTGCCTGGCAATCTACCCGTGGGGTAAGCAACCTCCCATTATGTTTGCTGAACTGTAGCTACTCTATTTGATGTTGTTGTAAATTTTCATTACATGTTCCTGTGTTTCATCTGATTACTTGTCTTATAGATTACTCCTCTTGACGAAGCGATGTTTGTATCGTGAAACTATTTGAGGTCTGGTTAATCTATGGGAAACACTCTATCAACAGATACCTCTAGGGGAACCCTTATGAGTATTTGTACATTGTTCATTTAATCATTGTATTTGTGATTTCTGTATGTTTTCTCTTTTTTCCCTTTTATATGTAATAAATGGAATTTTTTATCAAAGAATTGTATCTCTATTTATCAGTACGGAGATAGTCCACCATTAAATTTGTGGGTTTGAGTAGATGTTTGGCTAGTCTCAGCAGGTACCCTTACGCTCTTACCCCTCCCCTTTTCATTTCCTAGTCTAAAACACCAGCTTGGTGGATATATTTGAGCGATTATAGGAAAGGAAAAGTATTACCGTATATACTTGAGTATAAGCCGAGATTTTCAGCCCTTTTTTTAGGGCTGAAAGTGCCCCCCTCGGCTTATACTCGAGTCACCGCCGTCTGCCTACATGAACAGCGTGTCATGCAGACAGACGGCAGTGTTCAAAAGCCGCGCCTCCTCCTCCTCCCCGTCCGTGATAGGGGGAACACAAATTTTCCCAGCAGTAAGTCAGTGTGCAGTGTTCCGCCTATCACTGACGTCCTTTCATTCTCATCTCATGGACGAGGATGAGAGGATGTCCGTGATAGGCAGAACACTGCTGGGAAAACAGCGTTCCTCCTATCACGGACGAGCGCGGCTTTTGTAACTTGGAATGGCGCCTTACACGCTGTGGGGGACACAGATCGAGACTGCATCGGCACATAAAGGCTGCAATGGTGGACACTGGTGGCAGACAGATCGCACAGGGAGGGATACTACACAGGACCCAGGACCCAGGACCCAGGGGATGCAGATCGGCACAGGTAGGCTGCAATGGGGACACAGGGGGTTTTTTACAGGACCCAGGGGACATGCAGCTGCAGATGGGCATTTGCTGACCCTCTTTTCCACTTACAGTAGCTGCTGCATTTTTCACCCTCGGCTTATACTCGAGTCAATACGTTTTTTTTTCCCAGTTTTTTGTGGTAAATTAGGGGCCTCGGCCTATATTCGGGTCAGCCTATACTCGAGTATATACGGATATTTCCCTGGACTCCTGATATGTCTTGCATATTTACTACGGGGGTGCCATTCAAAAAATAAGTGATGCTCACCGGCGCAGTCAGTAAAGGAATCCACATTGTACTTGGATGTAATTTACTGCAAACCCAACATTTGTCATACCCTGACTTTTTGTGCATAGCTATATTTGAATTGTAACAACAACATCTTATCAGTAATAGATGTAGTATCTAATGAAGTTAAATCTCTTGCTTGTCGATAGTGAGTCACATTGTGTTGCACAGTACTTGGACAGAAAGGTAAGTCTTGTGGATGATGATAAGGTCGCGTACACACGAGCGGACTTTCCCGCGGGATTTTTTCTGCTAAAAGTCCGGCGGACTAAGTTCAGACTTAAAATTGTCCGCTAGACTTGCGAGTCCGGCGGACAATCCCAAGGTCTGTGGGCTAGTCCGCGGGACTTTTGAAATGAACGGACTTGCCGACACAAGATCGCACCTAGCATGGATTTAAAGGGAATCCCTACGCCGAAAAAACAGACCCTTATCCGAGCACGCAGCCCGGATGGCCAGGAAATGGGGTTGGGACGAGCGAGCGCCCCCCCTCCTGAGCCGTACCAAGCCGCGTGCCCTCAACATGGGGGGTGCCCTGGGGAAAGAGGGCCCTGCGGCCCCCATCCCAAAGCATCTTCACTCTCTCCCCATTTACCACACTTATGCTGAACGGTCCCTGGCTTTCCACACTGAGAAACATCCTCCAGCTGCCATCTCTGCATAGGCTTAACTGATGCTGCATAGATAGAAGGAAGAACACTCTGTGAGACCATACCATCCTCCCCATAAGTGACCACCTCCCTGGTATTCAACAAACGCTGCTTACCTTACAGCAGTAAGGTAAGAAGTTAGGACACCCACGGGTGTCCACGACACTGAAGACGCACAGCACCTTCACCACAGTGCCACTCTGTGTCAGCATACCAGCACTTTAGTGCTGCACCCAGCACCTTTGCACCACTGGAAATATTAGTTTGCATCACCTTGCACTTTTAAACGAACACTCGTTGATTTATTGATCGATTGATCTTGCTCTATATACATTTTTTGTGTACAGACTTTCTTGGTTTTTATCACCATCCACTCATTCGCTTGTTTATCTCCCACCCTTCGGTGGATAGATATTCATTTTTCCTTTTTGCATATTTATTTACTTATTTAATTTTTACCTTACCTCCCCACTCATCTATTCAAATTTCTTACTTGCTGGTTTTATTGTATTTTACCTTCCACTGGTTTGGTTGCAATATTTATATCAGTCACTTTATTTTATTTCCACATCACTGTACACTTTTGTTCAGTCATTTTTATGCACATCATCACTTTAATGAAAAGTCACTTTATTTTATTATCCGTGATTGACGTTTTAGTACTTGATGCACAACAGTCACTTTAATGTGTGCACTTCAACAGTCACCCATATATTTCACTTATTGCATATACGCTTTAACCCATGATCCACTGTGCTGTCCTCCATTATCTAGGAGATCCAATTCAGTCATCTGACTCATTCAGTCATTTCTATGCACACCGTCACTTTATTGAAAAGTCACTTTATTTTATTATCCGTGATTGACGTTTTAGCATTTGATGCACAACAGTCACTTTAATGTGTGCACTTTAACAGTCACCCATACATTTTTCTTACTGCATATACGCTTTAACCCATGATTCACTGTGCTGTCCTCCATTATTTAGGAGATCCAATTTACCATTGATTTTACACGTCTCTTGTCGCACATTAGTTTACAACCTCTAGGGGTTATTCAAAGCATATGCGGTCCACAACTCACTGTACAATATCCCTGTGAAATCCACTAGGGTATTTTATATTGATACAGAATTTGGAGCGCGACATCACCTATTGTTATTTAATCACTTTTTCCTGTGGGTATCGTTTGACCCTCACGGTGTCTGCTGCACCATTCATTTAAATTTGTCCATCTTCATATTAGCGCGGGAATACCTTTACTTATATACCACCCCTAAACTAACTACCCCCAAGTTAAAACTGAAAAAAAATACACAATGTCTGTTGATTAAAGAGGGATTGCACCAAAAAAAAAAAATATGAAAAGCCAGCAGCTACAGATACTGCAGCTGCTGAATTTTAATAAATGGCCACTTACCTCTTCCAGGGTCCAGTGATGTCAGCAGCCGAAGCCGAGAAGTCGCTCGGTTCTGGTCTGCTGCTGCCGCCATTCTCGTTGAGGGAATCAGAAAGTGAAGCGGTGCGGCTTCACTTCCCGGTTCCCTACTGCGCGTGGGCGAGTCGCGCAGCGCAATGAGAATGCTCCGCGCTGTCTCTGGGACCCGTGTGTGTCCCAGCAGACAGCACGGCGGGACAGGAAGAGGCATAGACTCCCGTGGTAGTCTATGCCCGGAAGTTGGTGCAAATACCTGTCTTAGACAGGTATCTGCACCCCCCTCCCTCCCCCCTGAAAGGTGCAAAATGTGACACGGGGGGGGGGGGGGGGGGGGGGTTCCGATGAGCGGAAGTTTTAAAAACTCAGGCTGTATACTCTTACATCGGTTTCTTTTAGGGGGGTATTTGTACTGTCATTGCATTGTAGGGACTCAAGAAATGAGATGGGCCGTAAGTACTTGTGGACTGACCATTTTTTAAAAATCATCTAAAATAGTTTATAGCAGGTGGTCTCTAAATGCCAGAAATACAAGTCCCATGAGTCATGGCAAGGCTGACAGTTACAAGCATGACTCCCACAGGCAGACTCGTGATGGGACTTGTAGTTACACAACAGCTGTAAGTTCGACTGTTCGAATGTGTGCGCATGTGTGTATGTATGTATGTATGTATGTATATATATATATATATATATATATATATATACACACACACACATACACACATGCGCACACATTTTTTGTTTTTAATATCTATTTAATATTTTGTATGACAACATAAAAAATTAAATTAAACCACACACTGGTTATCAAATACCATCTAAATGAAAGGTCTATTTGAAAAAAAATGTATGGCGCTAATTTGAAGAAAGTATTACATGACTGAGCAATTGCCAGTTAGGCCCCATACACACCTTTAGATTGTCTGCAGATTTTTGTCTTGATATTTATCAAAACCATTTAGTGCAATTGCCAGCCTGATTGGATAAAAATTGAAATTAAGGTTTCCCCTCATTATTTTATTTTTTTTAAATCTGAAGACAAATCTTCAGAAAATCAAATAGTGCGTATGGGGTCTTAAAGTAGCTCTGTGCTGAGTAGCAAACAATACTATGGTCATAAAGGGGGTAAAAAGTTAAGAAATGCAAAAAAAAAAAAAAAAAAAATGTTTAAGAAATAAGCAACAAGACAAGAGTATATGCAAAAATAATCGGTGGTCATTTTATTGATATTAAAAAAAATCTCAGTTTGAAGTTTTTGATAATAATTAATTAAAAAAAAATAATTGTGCATTAAAATAAAATACTCAACATCAATACAGCAAGACTCTAACTATACAACAATATTCTATTTAAATATTTAATCACAAGGTTTACTGTGATCATGTGACTCATTAGCTCTGTCTCTACTCCATGTCTGAGGTCAACTATATTGCTCGTCCACCCCTAATCTTGGAACTGCGAGAGGAGAGAAGTGGCAACTGATCATATCCACTCTTCTTCTAATACAGGCCATGAAATTCAGCATACCCTCTTATAATATTACAGGCCATTAAATTATGTATACCCCTCTAGTAATACATGCCATGAAAATCGGTATCCCCTCTATAATAAATGACGTCAAAATCCGCAACCCCTCTATAATACATGCCGTGAAAATTGGTTACCCCCCTATAATAAATTACGTGAAAATCCGTATCCCACTCTATAATAAATGCCGTGAAAATCGGTATCCCCCTATAATAAATGCCGTGAAAATCGGTATCCGCTCTATAATACATGCCGTGAAAATAGGTATCCCCCCCCTCTTATAATGCAGGGCGCCTGTGCCTCTATGTGACATCCAGGCAGCCTGTGCCAACCATCGTGTACCCCCTGTGCAATGCAGCCTGTGCCCCCCCTGTGACATCCAGCCTGTGCCAACCATTGTGTGCCCCTGGTGACAACCAGCCTGTGTTGCCTGTGACATCCAGCCAGCCATCGTGTGCAGCCTGTGCCACCTGTGACATCCAGCCTGTGCCAACCAACTTTTTCCCCCTGTGACATCCAGCCTGTGCCAACCAACTTTTTCCCCCTGTGACATCCAGCCTGTGCCAACCAACTTTTTCCCCCTGTGACATCCAGCCAGCACAGCCTGTGGCCCCCTGTGACATGCAACCATCGTGTGCCCCCG
The DNA here is from genome assembly GCA_028564925.1 of Lithobates sylvaticus. Classification (NCBI taxonomy): domain Eukaryota; kingdom Metazoa; phylum Chordata; class Amphibia; order Anura; family Ranidae; genus Lithobates; species Lithobates sylvaticus. The sequence continues at coordinate 633,321,662 of CM053026.1, forward strand.
GTGACATCCAGCCAGCACAGCCTGTGCCTGCCTGTGACATCCAGCCAGCCTGTGGCAACCATTGTGTGCCCCCCCTGACATGCAGACTGCACCCCCCGTGACATCCAGACTGCAACCCCCCCCCCCCCCCCCGTGTGACATGCAGACTGCCCCCCCGTGTGACATGCAGACTGCCCCCCCGTGTGACATGCAGACTGCCCCCCGCCGTGTGACATGCAGACTGCCCCCCGCCGTGTGACATCCAGACTGCCCCCCGCCGTGTGACATCCAGACTGCCCCCCGCCGTGTGACATCCAGACTGCCCCCCGCCGTGTGACATCCAGACTGCCCCCCCCTGACATCCAGACTGCCCCCCCCTGACATCCAGACTGCCCCCCCGTGTGACATCCAGACTGCCCCCCCGTGTGACATCCAGACTGCCCCCCCCCCCCGTGTGACATCCAGACTGCCCCCCCGTGTGACATCCAGACTGCCCCCCCGTGTGACATCCAGACTGCCCCCCCGTGTGACATCCAGACTGCCCCCCCGTGTGACATCCAGACTGCCCCCCCCCGTGTGACATGCAGACTGCCCCCCCCGTGTGACATCCAGACTGCCCCCCCCGTGTGACATCCAGACTGCCCCCCCCGTGTGACATCCAGACTGCCCCCCCCGTGTGACATCCAGACTGCCCCCCGCCGTGTGACATCCAGACTGCCCCCCCGTGTGACATCCAGACTGCCCCCCGCCGTGTGACATCCAGACTGCCCCCCCCTGACATCCAGACTGCCCCCCCGTGTGACATCCAGACTGCCCCCCCCCCCCCCGTGTGACATCCAGACTGCCCCCCCCCCCCCCGTGTGACATCCAGACTGCCCCCCCCCCCCCCCCCGTGTGACATCCAGACTGCCCCCCCCTGACATCCAGACTGCCCCCCCCGTGACATCCAGACTGCCCCCCCCGTGTGACATCCAGACTGCCCCCCCCGTGTGACATCCAGACTGCCCCCCGTGTGACATCCAGACTGCCCCCCCGTGTGACATCCAGACTGCCCCCCCGCCCCCCGTGTGACATCCAGACTGCCCCCCCGTGTGACATCCAGACTGCCCCCCCGTGTGACATCCAGACTGCCCCCCCGTGTGACATCCAGACTGCCCCCCCCCCGTGTGACATCCAGACTGCCCCCCCCGTGTGACATCCAGACTGCCCCCCCGTGTGACATCCAGACTGCCCCCCGTGTGACATCCAGACTGCCCCCCCGTGTGACATGCAGACTGCCCCCCCCGTGTGACATGCAGACTGCCCCCCCCCCCCCCGACTGCCCCCCCCCGTGTGACATCCAGACTGCCCCCCCCGTGTGACATCCAGACTGCCCCCCCCCCGTGTGACATCCAGACTGCCCCCCCCCATGTGACATCCAGACTGCCTCCCCCGTGTGACATCCAGACTGCCCCCCCCCCCCGTGTGACATCCAGACTGCCCCCCCGTGTGACATGCAGACTGCCCCCCCCCCTGACATCCAGACTGCCCCCCCCGTGTGACATCCAGACTGCCCCCCCCCCCCCGTGACATCCAGACTGCCCCCCCGTGTGACATCAAGACTGCCCCCCCGTGTGACATCAAGACTGCCCCCCCCGTGTGACATCCAGACTGCCCCCCCCCCCCCTGACATCCAGACTGCCCCCCCGTGTGACATCCTGACTGCCCCCCCCCCCGTGTGACATCCAGACTCCCCCCCCCCCCGTGTGACATCCTGACTGCCCCCCCCCCGTGTGACATCCAGACTGCCCCCCCCCCGCGTGACATCCAGACTGCCCCCCCCGTGTGACATCAAGACTGCCCCCCCCGTGTGACATCAAGACTGCCCCCCCCCCCGTGTGACATCCAGACTGCCCCCCCCCCCGTGTGACATCCAGACTGCCCCCCCCCGTGTGACATGCAGACTGCCCCCCCCCGTGTGACATCCAGACTGCCCCCCCCCGTGTGACATCCAGACTGCCCCCCCCCCGTGTGACATCCAGACTGCCCCCCCCCCCCATGTGACATCCAGACTGCCCCCCCCGTGTGACATCCAGGCTGCCCCCCCCGTGTGACATCCAGACTGCCCCCCCCCCCCGTGTGACATCCAGACTGCCCCCCCGTGTGACATGCAGACTGCCCCCCCCCCCCTGACATCCAGACTGCCCCCCCGTGTGACATCCAGACTGCCCCCCCCCCCCCCCCCGCGTGACATCCAGACTGCCCCCCCCCCCCCCCCGTGTGACATCCAGACTGCCCCCCCCCCCTGACATCCAGACTGCCCCCCCCCCGTGTGACATCCAGACTGCCCCCCCCCCCCCCCCCCTGTGTGACATCCAGACTGCCCCCCCCCCCCGTGTGACATCCAGACTGCCCCCCCCCGCCCCCCCGTGTGACATCCAGACTGCCCCCCCCCCTGTGACATCCAGACTGCCCCCCCCCCTCTTGACATGAAACCAGCCTGTGTCCCCTCGTCGTGTCCCCCGTTGTCATCCAGTCAGGTGTCTCGCTGTGTCTTCATGATGCACGGCGTGTGAGGAGTTAATATAACTCAGCTGTGTTCCTCTGCTGTAGCTCTGCGCTCGCTTTCTTGTGTCTGAAACCGACGCATATACCGGATTTCACGGGATGCAGTATTTACTGGTACAGGTACAACGGTCTGACATTTCACATGACAGGTTCAGAACTACCTGATTGGCTCAAGTTCCGAGGTATCTGATTGGCTGCAGTTCCGGGGTATCTGATTGGCTGCAGTTCCGGGTTATCTGATTGGCTGCAGTTCAAGTCACCACGACCCTATAAAAGGAGGCGTGGCCACCGGTTACAGCATTACCTTTCGGACGAGCAAGGAGGGTAAGCAAGGGTAGGAGATGTGACTATAGGGGCGGGGTCGGTTCCAGCAAGATGCGTGCCTTGCTCTGCCTACCTGATAAATAGTAAAACAAGATTGGTGTGTTCAGGGAATGGGCGGGTCTGAACATCGCACCCTGCTAAAGCTAAACAAACACACATGGGAAGGAAGGGGTGGGGCTTCAGCTGGAGAGGTGGGCAGCACACACAGACAAGAGGCGGGGTCTACGCTGGCGCTGGCGACCGTTGGGCTCGCACCTGATTGGTTGAGGGAAAAGTAATGAAGAGCGTTGCGCTGGGGAAGCTTTAGTCTGCAGATGGGCAGTGGGAGGAGTGCCACGGGGGTGATTGCAGCGCCCCCTAGTGGAAATAAACCATAGCACACTGAAAATATTCATTTAGCATAGGAAGTGATGGGGAAAATAAAGACATTGATATTATTATATGTTTATTTATAGGAGACAGTGATCTTACTATATGTTTACTTATAGGAGACATTGATATTATTATATGTTTATATATAGGAGACAGTGATATTATTATATGTATAGGAGACATTGATATTTAAGTGTTCTTGCATAACAAGACCATTTACTGTTATCTCCAGTGGCGGAACTACCAGGGTCGCAGCAGTCGCACTTGCGACTGGGCCCTGGAGCTCGCCGCTATGGGTGGGGGCCCCCGCCTGCCCGTTCTCCGCTGTTAGGTGCCGCCCGCTCTCCACTCTTAGGGGCCGCCCGCCCTCCACTCTTAGGGGCCGCCCAACCGCCCGCCCGCCCGCTCTCAGGGGCCGCCCGCCCTCCCCTCTTAGGTGCCGCCCACCGCCCGTCCGATCTCAGGGGCCGCCCGCTCTCAAGGGCCGCCCGCCCTCCACTCTCTAAGGTGCCGCCCGCCCGCCCGCTCTCAGGGGCCGCCCGCCCTCCACTCTCTAAGGTGCCGCCCGCCCGCTCTCAGGGGCCGCCCGCCCTCCACTCTCTAAGGTGCCGCCCGCCACCCGCCCGCTCTCAGGGGCCGCCCTCCACTCTCTAAGGTGCCGCCCGCCTGCTCTCAGGGGCCGCGCGCCCTCCACTCTCTAAGGTGCCGCCCGCCCGCTCTCAGGGGCCGCCCGCCCTCCACTCTCTAAGGTGCCGCCCGCCCCCCCCCCCCGCTCTCAGGGGCCGCCTGCTCTCCACTTTTAGGGGCCGCCAACCCGTTCTCCGCTGTCTCCACTGTGAGGGGTCCGCCTGCCCTCCACCGTTTTGGCTGTCCATTTGTCCCACCACGGGACACCATGTAGGGAGGCAGACGCTGGAGTGAAAGGGGAGGAGCTCTCCCCTCTGCACAAGACCCCATGACATAGGAGCATCCCAGGCAGAAGGAAGTCATGATGAAGGGGAAGGAATCAACTGACAAAGTAAGTGACACATTTTCAGTGCAACTGATCCCAACCTCTGCCTCTCACTGACCAGTGACCACCACCACAGATCTCATCCCTATCCCCCCAAGGGATAGGAATGAGATCTGTGGTGGTGGTGGGATGGGGTCAGTAAGAGGCAGAGGTGGTGGTGGGGGAGGATGGCACTGCCACTGATTCCACCCCTTCTCACCACCACCACTGCCGATGCCACTGATCCCACCCCCCTCACCACCACCGCCACTGATCCCACCCCCCCTCACCACCACCGCCACTGATCCCACCCCCTCACCTCCACCGCCGCCACTGATCCCACCCTCCCTCGCCACCGCCACTGATCCCACCCCCCTCACCTCCACCACCGCCACTGCTCCCACCCCCCTCACCACCACCACTGCCACTGATCCCACCCCCTCACCACTGATCCCACCCTTCCTCACCAATGCCACTGGTCCCACCCCCTCTCCACCCCCACTGCCGCAACTGATCCCACCACCGCCACTGATCCCACCCCCCCTCACCGCCACCTCTGATCCTACCCCCCCTCACCACTGCCACTGCTATAACCCCCTCAACAGCACCACTGATCACATCCCTCCACCACTGCTGCCGCTTATCCCATCCACCCCACCACCACCGCTGCCACTCATCCCATCCCATTCCCCATCACTGCCACCACCGCTAGCTGCCACTCATCCGAACCCCATGCTCCAGGGGGCAGATGCCTCACCCCTGTACACCTGGATAGGAGGGGCGGAAGGGGCGGCATATAGAAGATCCAAGACCCTCCATTGTCCTCCTGCAGTTACTGAAAGCCTACTTCTCCTCTCCCTCCCACCGATATTCAGAGGCTAGAGAAAGAAAATGGAGGGTATTGGTTCCTCTATATGCCGCCCCCGCTGCTCCTCCTATCCAGGTGAACAAGGGTGATACATGGGCCCCTGAAGCATGGGGCTGGGTCGCCACGGGGTCAGGGGGGCCCTTCATGGTTTCTTGCACCGGGGCCCTGAAGGTTCTAGTTACGCCTCTGGTTATCTCACATATATATATATATATATATTATACCCAAATTTACCACCCTAACTCCTCCCACAGCTTTTACACTACATACACAATAATATACCGAAACGTGCAGATTGTTCACGATTGGTGTGCTATTACTTTGGGGAACGTTTTGCCGAATGGTTCGCAAAATATCGTTGTTTTTGCGGCAAAACTTGTCCCATAGGAATGAATGGCGAAATGTTCAAAACTAGAGTGGGAGGTGACAAAATCTGATCAGCTAAAACATTATGACCACCACATGATCAGCCAAAACAGTAGTCCAAGTCAGAAGGACTTTGCCTATCAACATTTTGGAGACTCTGGCCCTAGAATCTTGGACGCTCAGGCTGCGGGATTATTCTGTCAGGATTCAATCCGACAATGCCACGGCTGTGGCTTGCATCAATCACCAGGGCGGGCACGAGAAGTCGTGCAGCCCGAAAAGAGGTGAATCATGTTCTAGTTTGGGCAGAAAACAACATTCCTTGCCTATCGACGATTTTCATTCCAGGAATAGAAAATTTGCAGGCAGACTATTTGAGTCGCCAAAAATTATTTCCGGGGAATGGTCTCTTCACCCCAACATTTTCCTAGCGATATGTCAGAGATGAATTATTCCTGGATGTGGACCTGTTCGTGTCCAGATTCAACAAAGTCAACAACTTTGTGTCAACAACGAGGGATCCGCTAGCATGCGGAACAGACGCATTAGTCTTCCCATGGGATCAGTTTGCACTGAACTATGTGTTTCCTCCTGCGCCTTCTCCGGAGGATCAAGCAGAAACGAAAGGAGGTGATTCTGGTGGCCCCAGGCTTGGTTTACCGAGATCATAAAGATGGCGGGAGGAGCCCCTTGGACTCTGCCATTATGGCCAGACCTTTTCGCACAAGGTCCGGTATTCCATCCTACCATTTAACGGTTTGGCTATTGAAACCCACATTCTAAAGGACGTGGGTTATCTCCCTTAGTAGTATCTACTTTGGTTATTGCCAGGAATCCGGATTCCAGAATCATTTATTATAGAGTCTGGAAGGCATATGTTTCTTGGTGTGGATCCAGGGGTTGGCACCCCAGGAAGAATGTCATAGGTAGGATCCTTGATTTCCTGCAAATGGGATTAGAAATGAAGCGGGCCTTGAGTACTATCAAGGGCCAGATCTCGGCCTTGTCAGTCTTTTTTTCAACGGCCTCTTGCTTCTCTCTCTCTGGTGCGTAGTTTTATTCAGGGGGTAACATAGATTAATCCCCCTATCGAGGCACCTCTAAATCCTTGGGATTTAAATTTAAATTTATCGGCTTTACAGGATCAGCCTTTTGAGCCTTTACGGGAAATTCCCTTGGTTCTTTTGACAAGAAAAATAATCTTTTTGGTTGCGCTAGAAGAGTATTGGAACTAGCGGCTCTGTCTTGTAAAGAGCCATATTTCATCATGCATAAGGATAAGGTGGTTTTGCGTCCTCATCCTAAGTTCCTACCAAAAGTGGTGACATGTTTTCATTTAAACCAGGATATTATTCTTCCTTCTTTCTTTCCAGAGCCTCAATCTAGGGAAGAGAAGGCACTACATTCCCTTGATGTAGTAAGAGCGATCAGAGTCTATTTAAAAGCAACCGCTCAGGTTCGCAAAACAGATGTTTTGTTTGTACTGCTAGAAGGTCCAAAAGGGACAGGCAGCATCAAAATCTACTATTTCCAAATGGATTTGTCAAGTGATTGTTCAAGCTTACGGCTTAAAGCACGCTCAACCAGGGTGATCAGTGCCTCTTGGGCGGTGCATCATCAGGCCTCTATGGCTCAGATCTGTAAGGCCACAACTTGGTCTTCAGTTCATACATTTTACCAGTTTTTATCAAATCGATATTAAAAGTCATGAGTAGATTGCCTTTTAGCCTTCTTTTTTGCCCTACTTTTTTGTTGTCTCCCTCCCTTCAGTTGCCATTGCTATGGGACATCCCACATAGTAACTACTATGGCTCTGTGTCCCCTGATGTATGAAAAGAAAACAGAATTTTTAAAATGGCTTACCTGTAAAAAAAAACTTACTTTGATGTACATCAGGGGACACTTCTTGGTATACACTTGTATTGCTTGGCTACAAAACTGAGGCGCTCCCGGTAATGGGAGGGGTTATATAGGGAGTGCACTTCTGGTCTTAGGGCGTGCCAGTGTCCACCACCTATTGGTGGCCTATTAACCACATAGTAACTACTATGGCGCTGTGTCCCCTGATCTACATCAAAGAAAAGGATTTTACAGGTAAGCTGTTTTAAAAATCCTGTTATTTATTCAGGTGTATGTTGGACTGGCAAAAAGAGGAGGAGGGGAGGCCGGTATTTTATTTATTCAGGTGTGTGTTGGACCAGTAAAAAGGGGAGGGTGGAGGCTGGTATTTTATTCAGGTGTGTGTTGAACTGGCAACTCCACCATGGCTGGTGCCAAGTCCGTGCTGAGAAAGGTGGAAAGTCCCTTTTGAAGAAAAGTCCCTTTGGAGGGAAAGGTAAGAAATAAACATGCTCTAAAAAAAAAAAAAATGGAGCTTTAGGCAGTTCTCTTCTGTGCAAAGGGCTAAAAAGAGATTGTAGACAGTTCACTTTGGGACTGCATTACATGAAAGTACAGTGTTTGCTGTACATCTTTTCTCTGCTGTCCCGTCGGTGTGCGTAGTCTCGACTGTAAAGTGTGGGAAGAGGGTATACCCCTTTACGGAGGATAGACAGCAGGACCTGTTCGCCCAGAGTACAGTGAATTGTCTGGAGACAAGAAAAGAGCAAGTATGTCTAACAGTACATTGCAGTACACAACTACTTATCGCAGGAGAGGGAACCATTTTTAGTATACCAAGTATTTGGTAACTCCACCGTGGCCAGTCCTAAGTCCGTGCTTAGAAAAGAGTAGGTCCCTTTGGAGGGAAAGACACATGCTCAAAGAATGAGCTTTAGGCAGTTCTCTTCTGTGCAAAGGGTTAAAAAGAGAGTGAAGACAGTCAATTTTCTGACTAAATTACATGTAAGGCTGACTGCAGGTATTTGAGCGTATTACAGCAAACTGGGGGGGGGGGGGGGGGGGGGGGGGGGGGGGCATGTGACAACATAGTCATACATTAATAAAAATTTCCACAACAGAATGCTAGAGGAACATAGAGGAAGGTCAGGAATCCTTAGATATTGTGCTGACTTTATTTGCAGATTCTCATCCTTCACTGTTCTTAAAACTGCTTTGTGTCTGTGCCACTCATGTCCTTTCTCTGAGTGATTTAAGAAATCGAAGGCCTGCTTTTATTACAAATCAAATGCAGTGCTGTAATCAGAAAAGCTGCAGGGTCTGCAACCTTAAACCCCCATTCACATTAAATGCGGCTTTGAAAATCGGTGCAACTTCATCTGAAATGGCATGATCATCTGAATGGGGATGGTAGCAGAGCTTACCTCTTTGGGTATGAAGGAGCTGCAGAGGGTGACTGGACCAAAAGGAAATCCCAAAACACATTATGTATTTCCTGTTGTAGCGATCACCAAGATAACCAAATACAGGCACCATATAACTGACAATAAATACTAGAGAGGGAACAAGAGAGTTTATTATACAACTGGAGATACATTTGAAAAAATAAATAATTTAACGTTATTTGAAAGGAAAAGTGGAAAAGCTTTGTAGAACAACCATTTGTGACTGTGTATATGCATAGCCAAAACCGTATAGTTTTACATAGAGTAGGGAAGGAAATAAACTCCTAGTAGATTATTTTTTGGCTGTATGTGCCTTGCTAAGGAGATTTCTTATCCTTTCCTTTATAGGAGGAAAACAGCAGAAGTGTCTCATCTTGTTCTGGTGAGAACTCTAAAATTTTGGCTCCTCCATCACTTTCTCTCCCAGTGACAATGGCCAGCAGGACAAAAAGGTGTAATCTCCCCAGCAGGGACAGTAACAGCAATAAAAACCTGTAAGCTGTACAAAGGGTATTGGGTAGCCTACTCCAGATGAATCCAATGGAAGCCCTTCTATTTAAGAAGCCTGTCCATTGCCACTAGAGCCATTTCCGCCTAGTGACCAAAATCTTTACAGCGGTAAAGAGGGCTATTACCAATGCATGGAAGACACCAACACTGTCCAATCCTTGTTCTCTGAAAAGCTTACAAATTGGAAAAACTCTGAACACCGTGGATAGATAATTTCCTACCTTCTTTCAAATCACAATTCACTTGCTATTTAGGAATGCAGCATTCTATCCTATGAATTCCCCCTTTACTGATAAACCCTCCAGTCCGGGCTTCCACCCTCCTCTCCTCTCATTTCTGCCCTTGTCTCCTTTTCATTTGACCCTTGTATTGTCCCCTCCCCCTGGCCTTCTTTTCCCCCACTGCCCCATTACCTTCCTTTGCCCCATTACCTTCCTTTTCCCCACCACTGCCCCATTACCTTCCCCCCCCCCCCCCCTTCCCCTCCTTTTCCCCCCACTGCCCCATTACCTTCCCCCCCCCCCCCACTACCTTCTTTTCGTATGTCTCTTTCCTACTTATTTTTTGTCCCCCTACCCTATGTCTCCGGTGATTAGTGGGGGTGAAGTAGAAGAGTACATAGGTACATGCGTGTTCTCATGTATGATTGTCCAAGCATTCTACAGTCTTGAAATCAATTATTTTACATTTGCATCCTGAGGAGCACACTTAGGTGTCTGTTCCTTGGTTTAGCTTTTTTCACATTTTCTGCAATGATTTTACAAAATAAAAAAAATAAAAAAACACACACACGAAAAAAACTTGATAGAGAGCCCAATGCTTCCTCACTCTGATCGGTGATCACCCGAGTCTCCCTGCAGGCGCAGGGAGTGTGCACAGGGGAGGCCGTCATATGACGGCCTCCCAGGAATTCAGGTCCGTGCTGTGGCCGTCATTTGGCCATAGCGCGGATGTCAGGTGGTCAAGGGGAGACATGCGGGTACGGACACAGACAGATTTGATTTAAAACCATTTTAACTGCTTCAGCCCTGGATGCCATTTTTTTTTTGTACTAGTAATGGCAGAGATCTGTGATTTTTTTTTTTTTCGGGACTGCAACATTATGGTGGACACATCGGACAATTTTGACACATTTTTGGGACCATTAGCATTTATACAGCGATTAGTGCTATAAAAATGCACAGATTACTGTAAAAATGTCACTAGCAGGGAAGGGGTTAACACTAGGGGCAATCAAGGGGTTAATGTGCTCCCTAGTGTGTGTTCTAACTGGAGGGGGGAGGGGACTGTGTAGGGGAGGTGACAGATCGCTGGTCATACTCTGTATGAACACACGATCTGTCTGTTCTCCCCTCAGAGAACCGGAAACTGTATTTACACGCAGAGATCCCGCTTCTCCGTGTGCCCCGAGCGATCGCGGGAGCCCGGCGGTGATAACGACCGCCGGGCACCCGCATCAGCTTCACGGGCGAACAGGGGGCACGCACTCCTAGTGGCCACAGGCCAAAGCGACGTTGCATAACGTTTCGCCCAGCTGTGCCATTCTGCCGTGGTTCAACTGCGGCGGCTGGTCGGCAAGTGGTTAAGCTGCTGCTGTGCTCCCAGACTGTATCTAGAGGGCTGAATGAAAGAAAAAAAAAAAAAAAGTCAAGGAACACAGCTCCAAGGAAAAACCTTTTAGTTTTGTATAGACTGGGGGAGGATTAAACCCTCGGTCAGGCTTTTATTGCTGGGGGAATTCATTGGGGAACCCCCCCTCCCCTTTATTTGTACCGGTGACCACTGACAGACAGCGAGGGGAGAAATCCAAAATTGTGAGCGACGGTCAACATCGGAAGAAGAAGAAGAACAAGAAGGACAAGAAGAAGGAGAAGGCGCCGGCGGCGCGGAAGACGACGACCGCCGCAAGAACAGAAGAGACCCCCGGAAGACCCCCGAAGGCGGATCGAGACCCCCAGACGACGACGGCGGCGACGACGAAGAAGGTAGCCGGACTCCCTCGCTCGGTAAAAGAGCTTGGTAAATGGCGGGGAGTCCGGCGAGAAGACCCCCAAGACGGAAGAAGACCCCCGAAGGCGGATCGAGACCCCCAGACGGCGGCGACGACGACGAAGAAGGTAGCCGGACTCCCCTCGCTCGGTAAAAGAGCTTGGTAAATGGCGGGGGAGTCCGGCGAGAAGACCCCCAAGACGGAAGAAGACCCCCGGAGCAGTGCAATAAACTATTTTTTCAAAAGTGTGTGTGTTTTTTTTTTACTTTACATTTTACACCTTAGGTGAATGGGTAGGGGTACATCGTACCCCATACTCATTCACATAGGGTGGGGGGCCGGGATCTGGGGCCCCCTTATTAAAGGGGGTTCCCAGATTCCGATAAGCCCCCGCCCGCAGACCCCGACAACCAACGGCCAGGGTTGTCGGGAAGAGGCCCTTGTCCTCATCAACATGGGGACAAGGTGCTTTGGGGTGGGGGGGCCGCACGGCCCCCCTTTCCCCAGGGCACCCCCCATGTTGAGGGCACGCGGCCTGGTACGGCTCAGGAGGGGGGGGGCGCTCGTTCGTCCCCACCCCTTTCCTGGCCTGCCAGGCTGCGTGCTCGGATGAGGGTCTGACATGGATTTGGGGGGAACCCCCACGCCGTTTTTTCGGCGTGGGGATTCCCTTTAAATCCATGCCAGCTTGCGGAGCTAGCGCGGCGGCATTTACTGCCTACGCTAGCTACGTAACCTGAAGTTACGTTCGAAATGAACGGACTGCTCCGTGTGTGGGCAAGTCCGTTCATTTTCAAAAGTCCCGCGGACTTTTGGCCGGCGGATTATCCGCTGGACAAGTCCGTGCGTGTGTGGGCAAGTCCACACCCTCGGAAAGTCCAGCGGACCTAGCCGGAAAGTCCAGCGGATTGTCCGCTGGACTTAGGTCCGCCGGCAAAAGTCCGTACGTGTGTACGAGGCATAATAGAGAAATGTAATGCTAATCTCTATTCATATTAACCTGGAGGTAAAATATAAGGGGGGTTGTCAGTATGTTTAACCACTTGCCACCCAGGCAATTCTGGCACGTCGCTCCTACATGTAAAAATCACAATTTTTTTGCTAGAAAATTACTCAGAACCCCTAAACAATATATAGGTTTATTTTAACAGAGAACCTAGGGAATAAAATGGGGGTCGTTGCAACTTTTGATCTCACACGGTATTTGCGCAGCAAATTTTTCAAACGCGTTTTGTTTGAAAAAATAAATAAAAAGAAACCTCTAAAGTAAGCCCAATTTTATGGTATAATGTGAAAGATGATGTTACGCCGAGTAAATAGATACCCAACATATTACGCTTTAAAATTGTGCACACTGGTGGAATGGCGCCAAACTTCGTACTTAAAAATCTCCATAGGCAACGTCTGTAAGAACAATCAAGCGGCT